>PVIY010029561.1:0-23852 GCA_004026745.1 Myrmecophaga tridactyla
TAACAGATAAAATGGAATACTGTACATACTCTGTTAATAAAAAAGAAAGTAATAAAAGAAAAAAGGAACAAAAAAGAGGGCACAAATAGAAGACAAATAGCAAAATGGCATATTGAAACATAAACATATTAATAATTACATTAATTGTAAATGAACTAAAATGTGCAAATAAAAAGCAAAGAGTGTCCAAATGGATAACATTAATAAAAGAGTCAAATATGCTATTTTAAAAATGCTCTTTAAGAAATAAAATGAAAAATATATACCATAGAATGCTAGCCATAAGGGTTAATATCTGACCAAGTAGACTTCAGAGCAAAGACTGAGGACTTTTCATCACGATAGAAGTAATAATTCACCAAGAAGTCATATAGTCTATGTATGCACCTAATAATAGAATATTTAAATATCACAGCAAAAAAAATCAGAACAATCCTGCACTACTCTTAGTAATTGATATGCAGAGACAAAATCTCAGAAAGTACATACAAGAAACAGACAACCCTATATACACTATGGAACATTGCATCTAACAATTGCAGTGCAAATGGAATACTCATATACACAAACTATCATTTCTCCATCAAGCAGGCCTTAACAAATATGAAAAGACAAAAATAATACAAAGAATATCCTGTGATCCCTAGAAAATTAAATCATACATAATAATTATTTCTGAAAAAAACTCTAATGAAAATTAAATAACACATTTACAGATAACCAATGGGTCAAAAATTCATAGAGAAATTTAGAAAATATTTGAACTAAAAGTTAATACAGGAACAATCAGCAAGAACTGACAGAAATATCTTCTGTGAAGCTGCAGAATATAATAATTAAAAGACTGCAGTAAGAAGGCAAGTACGGAACCAGGAAAAATGCTACTGAAAAGTGGTAGGATCTCATGGACAGCTTGCTGGCCTATCTCTACCCCTCACCACCTCAGTGTGAAACTGGCTTGTGCTGTCAGTGCAGGTCCCTGGCCCAGCCCTGGAGGGTGCAGAGCAATCCTCACATGCATCCTGGGAGCATGTATGCCTGGCCCAATCTGTCTGGTGGTGGCCTGACGTCTGTCGGTGGAATACACAGCACACTGCTTGGGATCATGAATGAACTGCTTCCTAGGGAAGAGATGACACCTGGAATTTTGTAACTAGGGAACTTCTCACAGCCATGCACACATGCCCAAAACAAGCCATATACACAGTGAAGATCACAGAGGCTCCCACACTTTGTCCTGGAACTCAAAGCTCATATGGATAATTCCAGAAGGAGAACACTTGCACAGGTCAATATGCTAAGACTGGGAAGTGTGTTTTCTTTTCTTTCTCCTTTTTTTTTTTAGCTCCTGATATTCAAGTAAAGCTCCATCATAACACCAGCTGGATACAAGCATAAGGAGCAGACTCCTCAGAAACTAAATTCTAAATTCCAGCAACAACACATTAAAATGTCATAATGTACAGTTTTCAACCAAAGATTACCAAAAAAATAGAAATGAAGCAGGAAGTAATGGCCCAGGCAAAGGAGATATTAAAGCATTAGAAACCGTCAGGGAGGAAGACAAGAGCTGGCATATATCAGACAAAGACTGTAAAAAGGAAAAAGAAAGGTCCTAAATATGCTCAAAGAGCTAAAAGGAAACGTGAACAAAGAACCAAAGGAAATCAGGGAAACGATAGATGAACCCAAACAGTTTATCAATAGAGAGATGGAAATTATGAAAAGGCACCAAAGTGAGCTGAAGACCCAGTAACCAAAAGCAAAAATTACCAAAAGGGGTTCAACAACAGATTGGAGCTAGCAGAAGAAAACAACAGAGACTTGAAGATGACACAACTGAAATTGTTCAGTTTGAAGAGCAGAAAGCAGAAAGAATGAAAAGTGAACAAAGCCTGAGGAAGGTGTGTGACACCATCAAGTATACAAATATGTGCACTGTAGGAGCTCAAGAAAGAGAGACAATACTTAAAGAAATTACAGCTGAAAATTTCTCAAAATTAACAAAAGACAGAAATATACTTATCCAAGACACTCAATGAATTCCAAACAGAACAAACCCAAATAGGTCCATCCCACAGCATATTATAATCAAGCCGTCAAATGCCAAAAATGGAGAATTCTGAATTAATCGACCAGCAAGGTGCCAACAGAAGAGAGCCTCGATAACACCAAGTGCCAATTTCACATTGACTTCCATGAAGGCAAGGCAGCAATGGATGACATATTTAAATTGCTGAAAGCAAAAAGTTGCTGGCCAAGAACCTTATATCTGGCAAAACTGAAGAAGAGATTAGACACCCCCAGATAAACAAAAGCTGAGCGAGTTTACCACCACTAGACCTGCCCTACAGGAGATGCTAAAAAGAGTTCTGCAGGTTGAGAGGAAAGGATAATAGATAATAGATTGAAGCTGCATGAAGAAATAAAGATATCTGGTGAGGATAATGATACGAGAAAATATAAAATGCCAGTACTATTGTATGCTTGGTTTGTAACTCCACATTTTAATTCCTATAGGACCTAAAAAAGCAAATCCATAAAATGTAATGATAAATCAGTGGTACTGGATTCATAATGTACAAGCATGTAATTTGTGAGAAGAATTACATAAAGATGGGGGATGGAGAGATAGAGGAACAGTTTGTTTATACTATAGAAGTTAAGTTGGTATCAAAGCAAATAAAATTGTTATAGATTTAGGGTATTAAATTTAAGCCCGATGGAAACTACAAAGAAAATATTGGAGAATATGCCAGCTCATGGAGACAAAAATTAGAGTACATCTTGCCAGGGAAGAGGGCAAGGGAGATGGGGATTTAATACATAATGGGTGTGCTGTTTGAAACTGTTGTGTACCCCAGAAAAGCCATATTCTTTAGTCCTAACTCAATATTGTTGGGTGGGATGTTTTTTAGTGTTTCCACAGAGATGTGATGCACCCAATTGCAGGTGGTAACTTTTGATATGATGGTCTCCATGGAGATGCATCACCGCCCATTCAAAGTGGATCTTAATCCCTTAAGAGAGAACCATTTTGGAAAAACTAACACAGAGAGATATATTTGTAGATGCAGAAAGAAAATGCCCCCAGGGAAGTTATTTGAAAAGAGAAGCCAGGAAAGAAAGCTAGCAGACATTGCTATGTGCCTTCCCAGCAAACAGAGAAACCCTGAATGTCATCAGCCCTTTCTTGGTAAGGAATCCTTCTCTGGATGGCTTGGTTTGGACATTGTTATGGCTTTAGAACTATAAATGTGCAACTTAATAAATTCCCCTTTTAAAAAGCCATTCCATGCCTGTATATTGCATTCTGGCAGCTTTAACAAGTCAAGGCAATGGGGATATAAGGTTTCTGTTTAGGGAGGTGAAAAAGTTCTATTAATTGAAGGTGGTAGGTAATGCAATGCTGTGAATGTGTTCAATCCCTTTGAATTGGATGCTTAGGAGCTAAGATGGGAAAGTGTATGAGGTATAGATGTTACCACAATTAAAAAAAAAATCCTAAAGAGACAGTGCAATATATGATCCTGGACAAGATCTAATAAGGAAGGAATAAAAGCTCGAAAGGACATTATTGCAATGTGAAAATGTGGAAATAAGACTGTAAGCTTCATATCAATGTTAAATCTCTTGAACTTGATAATGGCATTTAAAGAGAACATATAAGTGAATAACTTAGGAAATGTACATGGATCAATCCACTTTCTGAATGCATGAGTGTAGGTTGTATAGCTCATCCTTGAACACAACTCTGCCATGTACATAAGTTGTGTTCAAGGATGAGCTATACAACCTACACTCATACATTCAGAAAGTGGATTGATAATAGATAGGCAGACAGATGGATAGACAGAAAAATGGATTGATAGGCAAACAGAGAATGATATAGAAAATATGGGACAATGTTAAAATCAAGGATCTGGGTATCTGGAGGATAGAGGAATTTGGAGCTCTCAGTATGGAGTTTGTATTATTTTTATAACTGTCCCGTAAATTTGAAAGTATTCCAAAATAAAAAGTTAAAATACCGTAATGCAAATACAATATATCAAAGTTTGTGAGATAAAGCTAAATCAATACTTGGTGGAGAATTTATAACTTTAAATACTTATATTTTTTTAACAGAGAAAGGTATAAAATCATTAATCCAAACTTTCAATTAAGAGGCTAAAAAGGAGAGCAAATTAGGTACAAAGTAGGTAGAATTAAGACAATATCAAAGAGAGAAAAATCAATGAAATAAAAAACAAACAAGAAATGGAGAAAATCAATGAAGCCAAAATGTGGTTATTGAAAATATCAATAAGATTGATAAAAATCCTATATAGACCAATGAAGGGAAAAAAGTGAAGGCATGCATTACTAATACAAGGAATGAAAGAGAGTACATTCCTATATCTGCAGACATTAAAGTAGCAATTAAAGAGCTATTAAAAATAACAGGTCAATGATTGTGAAAACGTAAATGAAATGGCAAAATATTTTGAGATTCAAATTACCAGAACCAACAATAGAAGAAATAGGAATTCTGAATAGAAATTGAATTTCATAATTAAATTTTATAAAGCAAAAGCTTCCCATAAAGAAAACTGCAGGTCTAGATGGCTACATTGACGATTTTCAAAAATCATTTGAGGAAGAATTAATATCAAATTCACACAAACAATTTCAGACAAAAGTGGGGGGGTATTCTCAACTCATTTTATATGGCTACCATTATGTTGAATCTACACCAGACATTTCCAGAAAAAAAAAAATAATAGACCAATATCTCTCATAATAGTACATTAAATCTACCTATATATAAAAAAGTTGTAACATCATGACCATGTAGGCGTTTACCCTAGAAGTGCAAGCTGTTTTATCATTCAAAAAGCAATCTATACAACTCGCCACATTAACATAATAAAGGAAAAAAATCAATATAATCTGGAGAGATGGAGAGAAAAATACACTTGCTTAATTTTAAAATTCATTTATGATAAAAGTCTCAGCAAAGTAGGAACCTTATAAAAGTTCAAAAAAACCTTCATTTCACATTACACTTAAGGGTTGATGTCTGAATACTTTCCCACTAAGATTGGCAGCAAGGCAAAGATGTTAACTTTCACCTCTGCCTTTCAACATCATACTGGAGAGGTACAGTGTAAAAAGATGGGGTGGGGGGCAGAGGGGAGAGAGAAAAGGAAGAAGTAAAACTCCGTTTTTTGTCATGTAGATAGAAAACTCAAAGAAGACTACTAAAGAAAATTCAAAGAAGACTACTAAAGAAAATTCAAAGAAGACTGCGAAACAACTACTAAGACAAATAGATGAATTCAGCATCTCAAAGCATACAATTAATTTTGTAACAATTGGAAAATGAAATTTAAAGATAACGTTTGCAACAGTACACCAAAAATACATAAGGACAAATTCAATAAAGGTAGGTAAGTACTATATACTAAAATCTACACAATATTGATGAGAAATAGGAAAAGAAACCTGAATAAATGGTGAGATTTTCTGTGTTCATGAGCAAAATAGTCAATATTGTTAAGATGTCCAGTCAACCCCAAAATGGTCTAAAATTTTTTAAATTTCCAAAAATATCCCAGAAGATGTATGAGAGGTTAAGAGTCTGATTCTAAAACATTTCATGATTCTAAAGAGGTAAAGTATGTAGAATAGACAAAATAATTTTGACAGAGAGAAAAGGGAGAAAGTTTATATGACCTGAAGACAAGATTTCCTACAAAGTTTCAGTATTAAAGACAGTGTGCTATTGGAGTAAGGATAGATGCATAGGATGATGAAGCAGAGTAGAGGCCAGAAAGATGAACATAAATGTACTCAAATGACAATTGACAAAAGTCCCAAAGTAATTCATTAAAGCAAGGAAAGTCTTTTTAACAACTATGTATCACATGCAAAAGAAAGAAAAAATTAATAATAAACTTTTATGCCTATTTAACACTATGCATGAAACAATAATTCAAAGTGGATCACAGACTGAAAAATAAGAGCTAAAACTATAAAACCTCTACAAGTCAACAAATTTAATTACTTATGATACAGCATCTAACAGCACTAACCATAACCGAAAAATTGATTGTCTGGACGCCATGACTTTGTGACTGCTAAACTGTCTGCTCTTTAAAAGACACCACTAAGGAAATGAAGATGCAGATCATGGACTGGGATAAAATGTCCCACCCATGACTGGTATCCACAATACTAAAGAAATCATGCAACTCAGTAAAAGAGAACAAGCAACCCAATCTTTAACTGGACAAAAGATTTGGACAGAAAAAGATAGCAAACTGCCAAAAAAACACATACAATTTTGTTCAACATTTTTCGTCATTAAGAAAGAGCATCGTTAAAACATTGAGATACAACTATACACCTACCAGAATGGCAAAACTATTTTAAATTGATAATACAAAATGTTGGTAAGGCTGTGGAATCACTGGAATGCTCATGTGTTTCTTATGGGAACAGTGAGTAGCACAGTTTGTCATTTTCTCATAAAGCTAACTGCACATTTGCAGCTTTAGTCATAATTCCAATTTGAAAAGAACCCAAATATATATCAAATTGTGCTAGTATTCATCTAATGGAATACAAGTGAACAAACTACTCATATACAAAATGACATGGAAGAATTCAAATACATTAGGTTAAATAAAGGAAAGTCGATACAAAAGACAACAAACTAGTCATTTCATTTACAAGTTCCAGAAACAATAGAACTAGTCTATAGTTAAAAAAAAAAATCACATCAACACTTCATACAACAGTGAGGGGTGCTGAATTCACAGCAGTCATAAGGGAAATTGGGGGAGGGGGTTAGAGAAATTTTACATCCTTTGATTAGGGTGGTGGTTATCTGGCTCGATGTATTTACCATTATCCATCAAACTGTATGCTTAAAAGCTGTGCATTTTATTATTGTAAATTATATCTCAGGAAAGGTTATTAAAACATTTATTAGAAAATATAAAGACATCTATTTTTACCTTGGATTCAGGCCAAAAGAAGTGCTAATTTTAAAATAAAAGGTAAAAAATCAGACTATATTAAGAACTCGTTTTTCTAAAGGCATGTTAAAGAGTGAAAAAAAAACTTTAATACAAATTTACCATAAAAGATAATTGAAAATTCTCACCTGCCATAACCAGAGACCCGGGTTCGATGCCTTGAGCCTGTCCATGTAAAAAAATATATATATAACTGCATGACTTACAGCCAACACCATTTTAAGCTCTAGGAACACAAGAAGATCTTCCGTGAGTTGATGAGAAAGAGACAAATCCAGTAGAAAAATGAGGAAAGGAAATGAGCATTAACAGGAAAAACATATGTTTAATTAACATATGAAGAGCCAGTCAATCTTCACTGTGATCACAGATATGCAAATTAAGACCAAAATGTGATATCATTTTACAATCTTTTCACTGGTACGAGTAAGAAGACTACAGCTGTCGTGTGGAAGAGAATACAGATCATTGGGATCTGTGATACCTTGCTTAAAGGCATAAATTAATACAACCACTTTGGAAAACTATTTGACATCACTCTTAAAGTTGCTTATTCACACGACCCAGCAATTCTACTCTATGTTCAAAGCTGAGAGAAACTCATGAGCACATGCACATGTAAAATAATGTGAATAACAGCATTATCTGCAATAGAAAAAGCAAACAAATCAACCCAATGTCTATATGTAGTGAAATAAATAAATCATAGTACTTAGAAAATGAAATATTACCCAGCTGCAAAAATTCATTAATTTAGCCACATATGTTTTTAAAACTTTATAAACATTATGATGAACTTCAAAAATATATTTCAGGGTAATATTTACAATGTGATACCCTTAAATGAAAGTTATAAACTGAACAATGATTGGCAGAGGGGCATAAATGTATATATGGTAGAGAGTCGAATGAAAATAAGTGCACATCCCACAGCAAACAACTAAGAAACCTACAAAAATGCATAAAAGAAGTTTTCAGTACTCAGATGTGAACCCATGTAAGGATGCAAACTTGGAAATAATGGGAAAAAATGTGAGATAAGCTCCTATTCAGACCAGATCTTTAAACCTGAGGACAGTTTAAAATCCACTGTACATAGAAATCAAACACAGATACGGAATGGCAGTCAAGTGAGATGGAAGAAACAGAGAAGAGTTTTTGATGCCAAGGTGAGAAAAATTTGGGAAGCCTGGAAACAAAGAGGAGGGAGCTAAAGGGAAAACCCCAAATCTCTCTGTAAAAATTCCACTCAAGTTCTTGGGTAACTCCTAAGATGCCTGTCTAGCCTGGAAGCAACCTAAGAGAAGGTGATTGATTGACTGGCTGGGAGGATGAAGAAATGAGCATATTTCAGACATCTCTGAATGCTAGAGAATATCTTCATGAATCCCCCTGACCTTGAATTGAGTCTAGGTATAAGGGTCATGCTATAAAAGTGAGGGGAAAATGGAAATAGAATTATCTTGACAAATTCTCAAATCAAAACTTAATAGAATCAACGTGATTTATTAGTAACCTCAATGTGTTCTGGTACAACATTTTAACAACCTTTAGAGAAAGATAACATCCGTCAGAGCACCTACAAAATACCTTTCACAACGTCCAGCATGAAATAAAAAAGTACTAGTATGCATGAGAAGAAAAGAGAAATATGAGAAGAAAAGGCAAATAATAAAGCAGTCATTAGTAGTAAACTATTAAAAGATGAAGATACTGGAGTTAATAGACTAGGAGTTGAAATTAAATATTACAAATACATGATGGAAAACAGAGGAAATGAGTCATAACATGAATGAAAAGCTGAAAAATTTGAACAGATCATTAGAATCCATAAAAAATAATAATAAAAAGTCAAGAACTAGAAATAAAATGTAAAATTAAATACTCCTTGTATAAGTATAAAAAACAACTGGACACAGGAAAAGACAGGACTAATTAATGCAAGACATTTTTCCCCAACATCCAACTGAAGCACACATATAAAAAATAAATATGGGAAAAGAAAAGATCATAAAAGACAGGCAGTACCTTCTAAACATGTCTAGTAAATGTGGTGCAAGAGGAGAGAAGAAAGTGCCACAATCAAGATTATAAGAAATAATCGCTGAGAATTTTCCAGATCTCATCAAATTCAGCAAACCATCGATTTAAGAAATTCACAGGATAAACGTAAAGAAGACACACCTACCTAGACACATTATAGCCAAAGTGGTAAAAATCAAAGAGAGAGAAAATCTTAAAAGTAACCTGAGAAAACGTTATGCCCCCTTGAAATGAACAACAATCACACTGATGGATGACTTTTCAAAATTGTATCTACAGAAACAAGAGAACAATGAAATTGCATCTGTAAAGCGCTAAAAGAAAAAGAACTAGAAACCTGATACCCAGTGAAAACATCCTTAAAAAAGGATGGTGAGAGTACTACGTGACAATGACAGTGAAGTGGTTGTAGAAGCCTCTGGTACATAGCAATGATGTGTTCTTTGTTATTTATCTCCTCTTAATTTATTTAAAAGACATATGATTAGAATTCCAGTTCTATTATGGTGGCAGAATCCCACTATAATTCATCCCTCTTCTTTACTGGAAATAAAATATCTGGGGAAAAGGTAGAAAACAATTACTTAAGGACTCTAAAGGGTAAAGAAAAGCAGGCAGATTGTGGGAAAGGGAGTCAAAATTTGGAAAAACAACACAGATGTACTTCTTTTCCACCCCCTCTCTCCACCCTCTCTTAGCTTTTCCCTGATGGTGGGTGTGATGGTTTGGAGCTCTGTGTACCCCAGAAAAAAACATGTTCTTAAACTTAATCCATTCCTGTGGGTGTGAATCCATTGTAAGTAGGACCTTTTGGTATCAGGAGAGTGGGGTATGGTTACTGCAAATACCAAAATGTGGAAACAGCTTTGGAATTAGGAGATATGTAGAGGCTGGAAGAATTGTGAGGCATTTGATAGAAAAGACCTCGATTGCTTTGAAAAGACTGTAGAAATATGGACATTAAAGGTACTTTCGATGCGGTCTCAGGAAGAAATGGTGAATGTGTTACTGGAAACTGGAGGAAAGGCAGGCTTTCTTTTAAAATGGCAGAGAACATGGTAAAATTGAGTTCTGATGTTGTATGGAAGGCAGAGCCTGAAAGCAATGAACCTGGGATATTCAGCTGAAGTGTCCAAGCTAAATGTGGAAAGTGCAGCCTAGTTTCTCCTTGCAGCTTAAAGTGAAATTAAAGACGAAGGGGATGAGTTCAGCACTGAACTCTTGGACACAAAGAAATCAGAAATTATTGGTTTGGAAAACTCTGATCTTATCTAGAACAGGTTCCATGTGACGATTTAACTGAACACAGAGCCAGTTGTCAATTTCCATGGAAGTCAGGATTGGAAATGCAGACACCCAAAAAGGATCTATGGAAAAATGGTTTGGATGGTTTGGACCCCTGGGAATTAAAAGTAAAGTCAACAAGCTTTTCGCAAAATGTATACAAATGGAACTACGGACAATCTAGACTAAAAGGGATACAGAAGGGACAAATTTTAGGAAGACTGACATCAAGGGAAGAAACATGGAAGTCAAGGTTTGAACCAAAGATATCCCCTTGGTCAAAGAGAGTGGGCCCACCTATGTGTGTGGAATGGGTGCCCCCTGTCTTGTGCTTAGAGGCAGCAGATCATCTGCCCCAGAGTTTGGAGGGTCTTCTGCCCCATTTGTTAAGGAACAGTATTGTCTCCCCAGTGATTAGAGAGGGTGAAGCCTGTGCCCCAAGGTTTGCAGAGGGCCTGGCTGCCATCCCAAGGCTCTGAGAGGGTGGCACTTCTACCCCAGTGATGGGAAGAGCACAGCCATTAAAGAAGCCCATAGAAGGGGTGGAACTGCCACTCCATCAGGAAGACAAAACACTGAGCCAAAGATTAAGCTCAGTCCTTGAAATCTAGAGGAGTTTGACCTGCTGGCCTTGGGAATTATTTGGGATCTGTGACTCCTTTATTCCTTCCCATTTCTTTCTATTCAAATGGGAATGTTTACTCATTGTATACTAGAGGCAGATAACTTATTTTCTAGATCTCACAGGTACAGAGACAGAAAGGAACTGTGTCCCAGGACAGACCATACCTGTAACCAATTTTGATAAGACTTTATTTTTAGCATTGTTTCTGAAATGACTTTGCAGATGTTGTAATAGAATGAATGTAGAAAAACACGTCTTTTAAGGATCCAGAGGGTGGAAAGTGGTGGTTTAAAGCTGTAGGTACCCCAGGAAATATGTTCTTACCTTAATCCATCCCTGTGGGTGTGAACCCATTGTAAGTACATCCTTGGGATAAAGTTACCTCAGCTAAAATGTGGCCCACCTCATTCAGGATGGCTCTTATTCCTGGTACTGGAGTCCTTTATAAATGGAGTAAAATTCAGGCAGACACAGAGAAAGCCACAAAGGAAGCAGACAGAAGCTGAACATCAACAGACCCCAGAAGAGAAGGGAGAAATCAGGAGGTGCTGTCATGTGCCTTGTCATGTGATATGCTAAGAACCAAGGTTCACCAGCAACCAGCCCCAGAACACCTTGATGTCTTCAGGAAAAAAATCTTGATAATGCCTTGATTTGGACTTGTGTCTAACCTCCAAATCATGAGTAAATAAATTCCCATTGTGTAACTCACCCATTGCATGTATTTGCCTGAACAGCCCAAGAAACTCAGACAGCAGGCCCTGTTTGTGGAGCAGTGTGATGCGAGTGACAGCATTGGGACATAAAAGGAGCCTGGAAACCTCATCTTCTTGGTCAGAAGAACCAGGAAACAGAAAAAGTAACCCCTAGGGATGGGAGACTGATGAGAGAATTACAGAAAAGAGAAAGAGAGAGTAGAGATCCTTAGTTTTGTGCACGAACCAGAAAATCCCAAGCGTACCTCAGAAAAATGCATAAGTGGGAAAGAACCACAATAGCACAGCAATGGCTCATAGAACTCAGCACTGAACTGGAATTTGAAGACCCGGTCACAGAAGGGTGACGCAGAACTTGCAGATCCAAACCTTGGCAGGTTGACTGCCTGCTGAAACAAAGCTTCTGACAGTCTTCTGAGAATTATGACAGAACCTGGATGCCACACAATGCAGCATTCACAGTACCCAGAATACAGCCTAAAATTATTTGACATACAAATAGCCAGAAAATGCAGGTCCAGTTCTTCAGAGTAAAAATGAACAGATGCCAAAACTGAGATGACCCAAATGTTGAAATTATCAGATAGAGACTTTAAAACAAGATACATAAGGTAAAGGAAAATACACTTGAAATGAAAGAAAACATAGCTCTCATCAGAGAAATAGAAATTTACAGATTCAAGACACTCAGCGAACTCCAAAAAATATAAACACAAAGAAAAACATATGTACGTTCATCTTAGTCAAACAGCTGAAAACAACAGATAAACTCTTAAAAACAGCCAGAGGAAAATAATATGTTATATACAGGTGAACAATGATTGGAATGTGGAATGACCAGAGATTTCTTGTCAAAAAATACAGTGACCAGAATAAAGTGAAATAACAGCTTTAAAATGTCGAACAGAAAGAACTATCAACCCAAAATTCTATATTTCCTTCAAGGGTAAAAAATAAATTAAGACATTCTCAGAAGATGGGAAACTAAGAGAATTTTTTTTTGCTAGCTGACTTGCACTACAGAAAAAAACTAAAGGAATTGCTTCAGGCTAAAGGAGAATGGTACCAGAGGGAAACTTAGATCTTTAGGAGAAAAAGAACAATATAAAGGATACATATCATCTAAAGACTATTTTCCCTTCTTAAATTCTTTTAAATATGTATGATTGTTGAAATAAAAACTTATAATATTGTCTGATAGCAGTTTAAATGTATAGAGCTTTATAGCACATGATTTGTGCTGTTTCAATATATAGAGCTTTATGGCACAAAATAACATAAAGCCAGGGTGGGCCACAGTGGCTCAGCAAGCAGAGTTCTTGCCTGCCATACTGGGAACCCGGGTTCGATTCCTGGGCCCTACCCATGCAAAAAAAAAAAAAAGCTAATAGGGAAGAGTCTTAGGGATCGATATTTTACAAGATTTCTACATTTAATATAAATTTGATATTAATTCTAGCTATACTGTAAAATCCCTTAAGAATATATACAGTGAGCTATGTCCATATAGCAAATAGACACACTAAAACATTTAAAAATATTCAGATAATCCAAAAGAAGGCAGTAAAGGAAGCAGAGAGAACCAAAATCCAGCAGGAATGAACAAAAATTGAATAATAAGATTGCAGACATAAATCCAACCCTATCAATAATTAAATAAAATGAAAATGATCTGAACACTCCCACTTAAAGGCAAATATTGAGTGGACAAAAAGAAATACCCTACCACATACTGCCTGCTTAAGAATCGGAATTTAACCATAAATGCCAGAATGGTGGCAAATAAATGGATACGTGATGATACAACATATCAAATCTTATGATATTTAGCCAAAGCAGTGTTTAGGAGGAAATGTGTAGTATTAAAATGCTTATATTAGAGAAGTAATAAAGATACAAGTTAAGTAACCAAAGTTTCCATTTTAAGAAACTTGGGGAAAAAGAGCAAATTAAACCCAAAGCAAATGGAGGGAAAATAATGATAAGAACCAAATTCATTGAAACTGACAGCAGAGAAAGGAAAGAGAAAATCAATGAAACCAAAAGCCAGTTCTTTGAAAAGTCAATACAATCCATACCCCTCTGGCCACACTAACCAAGAAATAAATTGAGAAAACACAAATTACCAATATCTGGAATAAAAGATGGTATATCAGCACAGACATTAAAATGATAGCAATGGAGTACTATGTACAGATCTATGCCCATAATTTAAGCAAATTATATGAAAATGGCCAAGTCCTTGAAGAACGCACACTAATACAATCCACTCAAGAAATAGATAAGCAGAATAGTCCTGTATCTATTACAGATAGTGAAACTGTAGTTAAGAATCTTTCATAAAAGAAAACTATAGGCACAGATGTTTTCACTGATAAAATCTACTAGACTTTAAGGAAGAAACATCACCAATTCTACATCATCTCTTCCAGAAAACACAAAAGGAGAGGATACTTCCAACTCATCCTATAAGGCCAGCATTACCTTACTACCGAAACCAAAGACATTGTAAGAAAACTAAACACCAAGAAATTTTGAAAATATAGGTTCAAAATCCTCAACAAAATCTTAGCAATGTGAATTGAAAAATAGTTTGGAATGCAAGGCTGTTTCAACATACAAAAATCAAGGATTGCATGCTGTTTTGAAACTGTTGTGTACCCCAGAAAGCCATGTTCTTTAACCCTGATTCAGCATGCTGGGTGGAATCTTTTGATTAAGTTGTTTGCATTTGTGGGTGGGACCTTTTGATTAGGTGGCTTCCATGGAGATGTGTCTCTACCCATTCAAAGTGGGTTTGCTTACTGGAGTCCTTTAAAAAGGAAACATTTTGGAAAAAGCTTCAGTGCCTGGTTTCTCTTTGCAATTTATAGTGAAATTTGAAAGAAAAGGAATAAAGTAAGAACTAAGCTCTTATGTACAAAGGAACCAATAACTGATTTGGAGAACTGTCAGCCTATTCAGATAGCATGCTCTGAGACTCAGGCCAGAAGTAGCTCCCCTAGGAACCTTCCTGAGCTCCAGGGAGGTGAATCCCCTAAGAACTGAGCTCTGCACTCATGTAACTAAACCATCCTCGCTACAGAAATTAGGCAAATGGAGAAACACTGCCAACCTGAACAGAAAGGGACAGAGAAGGAATGAATTGAAGTTAGAATGACTTCAAAGGTAGAACCAGGGAAGCAGATATCTGGACTGAAGCTATCTTTTTGTGCCCAAAGAGAGGCTCACCAGCACTTGAAGTGCGTGTGGCTTCCACTGTGATGTTTGATGATCAAGCAGAGTCTGGCCACAATCCCAGGGTTTGGAGACGGTGGGGTCTATGCACAGGTGTTTGGGGAGAATTCAGGTGCTACTCCAATGCTTAGAGATGGTAGGGTCTACACCCGAGCATCTGGGCAGAGCAAGGCTGCCACGTGAGTGCTCAGAGAGGGTGGCGTCAAGGTCCCAGCATCCTGGGAGAGCACGGCCACTGGCTTTGGGTGGGCCCAGAAGAAATACCACCCAGCCATAGATGACTCTCCGGACTTTGAAATCGAATGGAGGTCATTTAAGTCTTCCTTGGAATCTATAACGCCTATGTTCCCTTCAATTTCTCCCTTCTGGAATGGGAACGTCTATCCTATGCCTGTTCCATTGTTGTATCTTGGAATCAGATAATTTGTTTTCTAGGTTTCACAGGTCCAAGAATGAAGGGGAGTTTTGCTCCAGGTCTGAGATTTTGTACTTAGCACTGTATTGAAATTGTTAAGGTACAGAATGACTGAAAGAGTATGTATGTAGAGACACATAATTCAATAGTGATTAAGTAATGATTGTTCAAAAAATGAAAGCAATGCCTTCAGAGGACTAAAATATAAGTACAATTAAACTGGATGACAACTGAAGGAGGAAGGCTTTAAAGGGGCTACTGTTCAAAGTTTCTAGTATTAGTAGTAAAATGGTAAAAGAAATAATTTGCATTAGAACAGTAATAATTCAAGAGGTACATTTTAATATCTGGGGTAATCACTAAAAGAAAAGTGAAAGAATGTATGAATAGCACGTTAATAGTACATAAAAATAGATAATTTTTAAAAATTATTGATCCAAAAGACAGCAAGAGACAAACGTAACAGAAAATATATAGTCCAAAAGGAAAACAGAGAATTGCAAGAAAAAGTTAAAAACAGAATGGAAAAATGTGTCTATAAATACAAAGAATATTGACTGACTGTTAGCTGTACAAACCAATAATAGTAATAACTTGTAACATTTAAATATATGTCTATTTAACAAGTTAATAGTGGGAAAATAAATTAAAAATTTTTAAATAATTCACATGAGGGCGGGCCACGGTGGCTCAGCAGGCAGGAATGCTTGTCTGCAATGCCAGAGGACCCGGGTTCGATTCCCGGTACCTGCCCATGTAAAATAAAAAAATAAAAAAATAAAAAATAATTCACATGAAAGCAAAAAAGAGAAACAAAATATAAAACACGTGGGTCAAATAGAAAATTATGAAAATATAACTATATACCCAAATAACTCAGTCATTATATTGAAATAGGCAAATTACCCCAAGCTAAAGTCTAGGATTATCTGGATGGATCACAAAAAGTTAAATTGAGAAGTATATGCTACTTATATTTGTCATATTTTCAATATGAGAAAAAAGTTTTAAAATAAAATAATGGATAATATTAGACCATGCAAACATTACACATAATAGAACATATATTCCAGCTATATTGTCATGTAAAATAGATTTTAAGGCAGGAAGCATTACTAGATATAAGTAATGCTTTATTATTTCATAATAATATATTTATTACGAATATATATTTATGTATATTTACAATATGTATTAATAATATATATTTCACAATGCATATTAAGAATATATATTTCATAATAATAAAGTGCTGACCCATAAGAAAAATACCAAAACTCTAAATCTGTGTGTCTCCAATAACATAGCTTCAATACGTATGATTCAAAACTGGGCTAAATAAGGAAAAATAGATAAATCCAGAGTCACAATAGAGGACAAAAAGACAGAATACACAGACTTTCCAAGGTGCATGATATATTTACCTAAAGTGACCATACAATGGTCACAAAGAAAGCCAAAAAGATTTTCAATGAAACCAAATCATTTGTAACAGTTTGTCTGATCATGATGGAAATAGGTTAAAAATCATTAATTTGAAAAATGAGAATATAAGTTCCATCTGCTTGGAAAATGAGTGATAGGTTTCCCAAAAAAACATGGGTCAAAAAGAAATTAAAAAGGAAATCAAGTAATATTTGTGCTAGATAATACTGAAAGTAAAATATACCAAAATTTATGGGGTGTAACTAAGCCAGCATTTCAAATGAAAATCATAGTTTTAAATGCAAACAAGGAAAAAAACTTATCATTTATATCAAGAAGCTAGAAAAATAATAGGAAATCACAGCGAAAGAAATTAGAGCCTGGGTAGACTTGGCAAAGGGGATTCTGCCACAAGAAGGGCCCAGCCTGGGAAATGTTCTTCAGTCTCATGGGCCATCAACTCCTTTCCTTCAGCTGGAGGCACCAGGTGGTCTAGCCTGGGGAAACTCCTTCAACATGCCCCCTGAGCACCTGAGACAACTACTAAATGGAAGATCAACAAGTGAAGTGGATATCCAACACAACTAACCAATCCAATCTAACTGACGTATAGAACACTCCACACAACCACAGCAGGATACACCGATTTATGCGCCCACGGAACAATCGCCAAGATAGACCATAAAAACAACAACAACAAAAAAAAACCTCAACAAATTTAGAAGAGTTGAAATCATACACAGTATGCTTTCTGACAATAATGGATTGAATGTTAGAATTCAATAATAGAAAGAAAAGAGGAAAATCTCTAAACTTGTGGAAATTAGACAACACGCTTCTAAATAATTCATGGATCAGTCTTAAAGATAATTAAACACACACACACATATAAAACTGAATGAAAATAAAATACAACTTATCAAAATAGATGGGATGCAGCTAATGCAATGCTGAGAGGGAAATTTATTCCACTCAATGCTTACATTATAAAAGAAGACCTGTCTTAATCTAAGGTCCTACCACAAGAAATTAGAAAAGGAAGAGCAAAAAAAAAACTGAAAGTGAACAGAAGTAAATAAATTATAGATGTAAAGGCATACATTATTGACTTTGAAAATAGGAAACCAATAGAGAAAATGAATGAACAAATCCGGCTCTTCAAAATATCAATAAACCTCTAGAAAGACGGACAACAATATAAGGAAAGAAGACAGAAATCACCAATATGGAGAACAGCAAAGGGGATATTACTACAGACTCTACAGCCACTGAAATGATAAGAGAATTTTATGAACAATTTTATACTCATAAATTCAAGAGCTTAGAAGAAATGGACCAATTTCTCAAAAACTACAAATCACCAAAATTCAGCCATGACAATGTGGATAATCTGAATAAATAGCTACTAAAGAAGTGAATTTGTAATTAAAGAGCTCCTGAGAAAGAAAACTCCAGGCCCAGATGGTTTCACTGCAGAATTCTACCAAACATTTAAAGAATTAGTACTGTTCTACACAACTTTTCCAGAAAATGGAAGAGAAAGTATATGTTACAACACATGCACCTAATGGCAAACCAGGCAAAGATATTTACAACCAATAACTCTCATGAACTCAGCAATATATTAACAAATAAGATCCAAAAATGTGTAGACAGAACTATATCCAGTGGCCAAGTGTGATATTTTCCACCAATACAAGGCTGATTCAACGTATGAAAAATCAATCAGTGTAATCCACAACGTTAGCAAGCTAAAGAAGAAAAGTCATATGATTAACATCAATCAATGCAGAAAAATTATTGACAAAATCTACCATTCACTCATGATGAAAAACTCTTAGAAACTAAGGAATAAAGGGGAATTACCTTAAATTGTTAAAGCACATCTGCAACAAAAAAGCACAAGCTGCCAAAATATTAATAATGAATGACTGAATGTTTTCACTCTGATCAGAAACAGGACAAGGATGTCCCCTCTCACTGCTCTTATTCAACAGACTATTGGATGATCTAGCTCCTTCAATAAGGCAAGAAAAAGAAATAAAAGGCATACAGGTTGGAAAGGAATAATGTCTCTCTTTTCATATGAAATATCTGTCTAAATAGAAAAGTCTGAGGCATCTAGGGGGGGAAATAAAATCTCCTAGAACTAATAAGTCAATTTAGCAAGGCAAGAGGATAGAAGACCATAAGATTAACACATAATAATTAACCACATTCCTATCTACTTACAAGGAACATGAAGAAACCAAAATTAATAGCATTTTAAATCACTCCAAAGAAAATTGAATATTTGGATATACATTTAATGAAATCTGTATAGGATCTGTATGCCGAGACTTAGAAACTGCTGATGTTCCTAGAATGGAACAGTCAACATAGTAAAGAGATCACTGCTCCTCACATTTATCTGTAAGCTTAATATAAGTCCTTTCAAAATCCCAACAAGTTTCTTGGACACACAGACAAACCTATTCTAAATTTTCATGTGAATGCACAGGTCCTAGGTTAGCTAAAGCCATCTTGACAAAGAATAAGATGGGAGGAATCACTCTACCTAACATAAAGACTCACTCCCCAGGTACATAATCAAGATATTGCGGGATTGGCAGAGGAATTGACCCAAGCACCAGCAGAACATAATAGAAAGCCCAGAAACAGACCCAGGCACATATGTCCAAAAGATCTGTGAAAAAGAATCAAAAACTTTTCGATGGAGGAAGGACAGCCTTTACAACAAATGGTAAGGAAGCAATCAGACATCCATAGGCAAATAAACAAACAAACAAATATAACCAAACTCGATACTAACCTTCACAACTCATAAAATAATTAACTCCAAATGGATTGCAGACTTAAATATAAAACTATATAACTTTCAGAACAAAAAATAGGAGAAGGTCTGTGGAAGGGAGGGATAGGCAAAAAAAAAGTTCTGAAATTTGACACCAAAAGCACGATCCATGAAAGGAAAATTTGATAAACTGGACATCCCCAGAATTTAAAACTTCTGCTCTGCAAAATATCCTGTTAAAAGAATGAAAAGACAAGCTATAAAGCCAGGAGAAAATATTTGGAAACCACATATCCAACAAAGAGCTAGTTATCTAGAATGTATAAATAACTCTTAAAACTCAACTGTAAAAGACAAATACACCAGTTAGAAAATGGGCAAAAGACATGAACAGACATTTTATGGAAGAAGTTATACAGAAGCAAATAAACACAAGACAAGAGTTCAACATCATTAACTATTAGGGAAATGCAAATTAAAACATAAGGAGATATGGCTACATACATATCAGAGCGGCTAAAATTAAAAAAAACAAGAGTGATATTATCAAATGTTACAAGGATGCAGAGAAACGGTATCAGTCCTACATTCTATGGCTGGAGTATAAACTGTTACAATCACTCTGGGAAACAATTTGGCAGGGTTTTTTTGTAACATTAAACATGCAATAATTACAGGACCCAGCTATTGCATTCCTGGGCATTTATCTCAGAGAAATGAAAGCTTATGTTCACACAAAAACCAGTCTGCAAATATTCATAGCATCTTTATTTCTAGTAGCCCAAAATTGAAAACAACCCAAGTGTTCTTCAGTGGGTGAATAGTTAAATAAAGTGTGGCACATCCAAACCGTGGAATACTACACAGCAATAAAAGTGAGCAAAATATTGATACATGCAACAACCTGGTTGAACCTTCAGGGAATTATTCTGAATGACAAAAAGTTTATCCCAAGATGATAATTTTGTATGATGAGTCCATTCACAGAACAATTGGGAAATAAAATTTTTGAAATGGAGCTCAGAATAGATTAGTGGCAGTTAGGAGTCAGGGGCAAGGGGCAAGGTAACACGAGGGAGGTGACGGTAGTTATATAAGAGTAATAGGCGTTATCTTTGTGATGAGATCATTGATTTATAACTGGACTGTGGTTGTGGACATGTCAATGTGCATATGTGATAACACTGAATAGAACTAAATACGCAGACACACGTGCATTGATGCAAGTGAAATGGAGACATCTGAATCACACCAATGGATACAGCGATGGCAGTATCCTAGCTGTGACATTGTACCATACTTTTGCAGGATGATACCTTGGGGAAAACTGGGTTAAGGGTAGATTGCATCATTTTGTATTACGGAATGCATGTAAATGCATAGTAAATCCACATTAATCTCAAAATAAAACCTTAATTGAAAAAAGACTATTCAGAAAAAGGAAGTATAGAATAAGATTATAATAATATCATCAAAACAGTATGGTATTGATGTAGAAAAGTAAAATAATGAGCAGCATCGGAAAAGGAAAAATTAAAATCAACACAATTTGCCGCATAAGCAACAAATAAAATACATAATTATCTTGATAGATATAATTAGAAAGCCCTTGACTTTTTTCCATTCTTGACAAAACTGTTAGCAATTAGGAATCCTTGGGAATTTTCTTAATCTGAGAAAGAACAGGTACTAAAAATATATAGTAAGCAAAACTAATGAAATTTTAAAAATTAAAAATATATAGTAACCATGATACTAAATGTTGAATTATTAAAAGCTATGCTCTGAGATCAAGAATAAGATTAGACTACCCTCTATCACCACATCTATTCAACTTGAACTGAAGTCCCTAACCAATGCAATCAGGTAAGAGAAATGACTAAAAGGCATAAGAATTGGAAAGAAAGAAAGGAAACTCTCATTATTTATTGATGGCAGGGCTATGTTTATAGAATCTATAGGCAAACAATGATAATGTATCAGTGAATGCAGTTAACTTACCAGAAAATAATTTAATATTCAAAACTTTGATAGATTTAATTGAGTTCCCCCAAAAGATATGGTCAATTGCTAAACCCTGATTCTTTGAATGTGACCCTATTTGGAAATAGGATGCTTGAAGCTGTTATTAGTTATGATGAAGCCTGACTGATTAAGGCAGACCTTGATGTCATCTTTATATAAAGGGGAATATTGGACACAGACAGAGAGAGAAGACAGCATGTGACAGAGGCAGAGATTCACTTAGGCCACAAGCCAAAGAACACCATGGATTGTTGGCCAATTACGATGAGAAACCTACAGACTTCAAAGGAAGCATGGCCCTGCTGGCATTTGGATTTCAGACTTCTGGATTCCAGAACTTTGAGACAATAAATGTTTGCTATTTGGAGTCCCCTACTTTGTGATACTTCATATGGCAGGCACAGAATTCAAGTACAGAAGCCAATTCTCTTTCTCTCTCTCTCTCTCTCTTTCTTAACACACACATGCATATACAACAAACAAGAAAAATTTTAAAAATTAAATATACCACATAGCGTATCATCATAAATATCTATTTCTTAATGTAATTCAAACAAAAATTATGTAAAGATCTCTTCAATGAAAGCTACAAAACTTTCCTGGGAGAGATTAAATGTGACCTAAATAAACTGAGGAGTAAATACTATTTTCATTAGTAGGATGAGTCAGTTCCTTAAATTGATCTATACAGGAAATACAATATTTCATTGTGGAAATGGAAAGTTAAATTTTAACTTTATAAGGAAAGGCAAAAGACTAAGAATAGCCAAGGCAATCTTGAAACATCAGTATGAAATTAGAGGACTTAAGAAATCAAGAAATATTATAAACATGATCATTAAATCAATGTGCTGACATATGGACAAATAGAATGGAATAGAATGTTCAGAAACAGAACTACAATAAACAGTGGCAAAGTGGTAAGTTTATGACAAACATCCAGAACAGTAAGGAAAATGTTTCCTTCCAATAAATCATTCTGGGTCATTAGGTATCCATCTTTTTTTAATTTATCTTGCCTCCAAAACAGCACCATATACAGAAATCAGTTTCAAATGAATGCAGCTAAAAATACGACAGGTTAAACAAGAAATACAGTAGAAGGAAATATAGTATAATATTTTCATGTTCTTGGATAGGCAAACATTTATTAAATGATACCAGTGCACAAAACAAATAGGAAAGAATAGTAAATTGAACTACATTAATAATAAAATTTTCTGTTCTACAGCAGACACTGTTAGGGGTTTTAAAAGGCAAGCCCAGAGTGGGAGACAACATTTGCCACACGCGTATTTGATAAAGGACACATATCCAATTCTACAAATCACCAAGAAAATGTCTGACAACCAAACAGAAAAATGCACAAAAGATATGAACAGGCATCTCACAAAGGAGCTCTCCAAATGACTCATAAATGACATATGAAAAGGCACTCAAGTTACTAATCATCAGAAAAATGCAAATAGTAACCACGGTGAGAAACCACTTTGCACCCACCCGATTGGCTAACAGGGAAAAGACTGGCAATGCGTGCTAGATCCCTGAGGGGTGGTGAGGCTGCAACTGGAGTATATATGGGTATATACTCTTAAGTAGAGATTCAACAAAAGGACCTGTATACATTCCACAAAAGGGTACATATAGGATGGGTACAGCAGTATACTGGTAATAGTCAAAATCTGGAAACTGCACAAGTTCTCAAAATAGAAAGGTTCACAAAGAGTGAAATAAAAAAGGCATATTGCATGTTACAGCAAGAATGAATGGACTACAATTAAATACAGCCAGATATATGAAACTCACTAATAGAATGTTGAGCAAAAGAAGTCAGTTGCAAAAGAATATGTAGTGTGATACCACTGACATCAAATTCATCACAAGAAACACGAACATGTGGAGTCAGAAATCAGAACCCTGGCTCCACCGGGTGTAGAGACCTGAAGGGGGCAGAAGCGAGACTTCGGTGAGGACGGGAACTGGTAATATTGCTTTTTCTTGACCTTGATCTTGAAAGGGATGAGTTCACTTCTTGAAAATTCACTGAGCTATGCACTTATGGTTTAGACACCTTTCGATATGAGTGTTACACTTCATTTTACATTAGAAAAACCACTACGACTCCGCCACAGCATTCCAAAACCATAAAGGATAAAATAATTTATCGTACACACTATACTACATAAGATATTTAAAAGCTCACAATAAAACAAATACTAAGAAGAAGGCAGACGGGAAAAAAATCATAGATCAATTAATTTGT
>PVIY010029562.1:0-31918 GCA_004026745.1 Myrmecophaga tridactyla
AGAAGAAAGGCCATAGGGCAGGACTCTGTATTCTGCAGCCACTGAAAAGTAATGCATGGATTAGGGAACAGGAAATTGCTTATGAGCCCATGTGAGATAATTATTGGTATATAGAAGCATTATAATTATTCTGAAGTAATCCAAAGGAGCTAGAACCCCAAAGTGGACATTCTGGTATAATCTCTAAGGATGAACAAGTGAAGCCATTACAAATCATAATGAGTAGCAAACTTTTATCATCAGAAATGTTCAAAGTTTGGATGGAGAACTAGTGGTAATTCCTGCATTGGATAGAGTATTATGTTAAATGCCCCCAAATGTCCATTCTAACATTTGAATGGACTCAAGGGCATTTTTATTCTAGATATTTCACCATATAAAGAATATTGCTGCTGTAGTTTCTTTCTTAATTCACGTAATACACTGCTAAGTGACGGACAGTCATGGCCTCCTGCCCTGAGAGGTGTAGGGAGGGCAAGGGGTGGGGGAGATGGACATGTTAATACATTAGTAAAGATCATGTGTCAATCATTATAATACACTCAAAAGTTAAAGATACAGGAGTATTGCCTGCAGCCCAGTGCTCAAAGTTGTGAGAGTTGAGATTGGAATGGTGGGCAGAGAACAGATTGCAAAATACCTTATAAACGACAGAAAAGCTATTAAAGTAATTTATGAATGAGAGTAAAACAAACATTTCAGCAGCAAAGTGCAGATGCTTGGAGGAGGGGCAGTCAAAAGCATGGTTAGTGATAACAAAGTTCCTGGCTTATTGCAGTGGGGAGTAAAACCAAATTAGGCAATTTCATGAAGAAAGAGTAATTGAATCCGCCCGCCCGCAAAAGGACAAAAACTCTTCATAATACTGGTAGGTGAAGGTAAGAATTAAGGTGCATTTTATAAGGCATGTTGAGCAATAATGTCAAAACAAAATATTTTGTCTGTATGCCATTTTCTGTTAGGGAAATAGATGTAATTATTGGTAATGAATGGCAAAAATGGTATGCAAATATCCTTAGTAAATAATAAAGATTCAACATTTATTCAGGTGTTTTCTGGGTCCAGCACTGCGTTAGAGATACTGGATAGACAACAGTGAACAGGATAGACAATGTCTTTATCCTTCTGGAGCTTACAATTGCCTGGAGAAAGCAACAACTTTGGCTTGGATTGAAGCACAAAAAAATTAGGATTAAAAAGAGACAATTTAATTGAGTACAATGGTCCATTGTTGACTTATGAGAGCAGTTTCTGTGGAGTATTGAAGATGGAGAAGACTCCTCTAGTCTCTCCAAGTGGAAGGTGAGAAAGCAAAAATGGCAAATTTGAACAATTCAGAATTGTACTTGTTAATGGTAAAGAGAGTGGATGAAGGGTGGTCAATGCAAAGTAAGGTTTTAAGATGCATTAGGTTTTTTTTAATTACATAAATAATTATGTGACCACTTTTTGAAAAAAAATTATCATGGAAAGTTTCAAACAAATCTCATTCATATTTCAGATGGAATTTCACTTCAGGTGGAATTTAATGATGATGGCCTGGGCAGGATTTGGGATTACAGTGGGAGGGAGACAATTTTTCCCTATATACACATCATACCTATTAAAAATTATCAGCTTAATGTATGACTTTAAGATTACTTGATGAGCCAGTGATCGTATACTTCAGATGGTTTGTGTGGTATGTGAATATATCTTAACAAGATTGAAAAAATTTCCTTGATAATTAGGATGGATTTGTAATAGGAGGGAGGGTGGAAATGTTGGGTACAGTTACAAGGTATATTCTAAGGCTTACACAAAGGATTCAATTGATAAGTAATGAAATAGAATATGACTAACCAAAGGTACTAGGGTTAAAAAAAATTCTGGGGAAAAGTAGGAGCTAAAAAGTTGATAACATTTTTATAATGCTTTTTAAAAATCACATAAAAGAGACAATGTAAGAAAGGGCTTTAAAGAATGTAAATGTAAATTATAGTCCTAATTATGCTGTTTCTTACAGAGAATATGATTAGAGTATATACGAAAAGTTAGCTAAATCATGAAATTAAAGGTATAGCAAAGACTTGAAAAAATGAAATAGTATAATGACCTCCATATACTCAGCTTCAACAATAACCAACATTCTGCCATTTTTGTTTCATTTATATGCCAGACAGCATATCATTTTACCTCTAAATGCTTCAGAATTTATCTGTAACAGAAGACTTAAAAAAAACATAACCAGACCCCATACCAAGCAAAATGGTGAAGAGAAACACTTCAGGGCTTCATTCATCCACAGCTTTGAAGAGCCAGCAAGAAGTGGCAGAAATATCTTTATCAAAGCTCCAGAAAGTGGTTAAAGGATTAAACATAACCAGGCAAGAATAGAATCAAGAAAAAGGCTACTTGAAAGTACAGGATTGACAGTGTCTCTGGGAGCACTGCGTGGAATGTGTTGGCTGCTGTGCTTTGGACATGGCTGAGATTTCGGGCCCCGACAAGCCGCTCCTGTCGCTGGACCCGCAGGTGCAGGCCAAGTTTTAGAAGCAAGTGGCGCAGTTCCACCGGCACATGACACCGCAAGGAAAAAATTACTCCTGGAGTAATCTATGTGAGCCACATACCTTTAGGCCTTTTCAAACCCCAGCCCCAAGCATATTTCTCCCAGTTTGACACTGTCACGAGACTCAGACTGTCCAAAAGTAAAAAGATTGGAAATAGCAAAGGCTATGCCTTTGTGGAGTTTGAGTCTCATGATGTTGCCAAGATAGTTGCTGAAACAATGAACAACTACCTTATTGGTGAAAGGCTGTTGAAGTGTCAGAAGAAGTAAATGAACTTTTCAGACTGGGATGTTCCATTTGCAAAGTTATCACATCCAGCAGTGAAACGGTATAATAAGGACTCTTATAGAAAAGCTATGGATGGAGATTTAAAAACAAAGAAAAATTACTCAGGAAGAAATTAGTTCAAAAAAGGAATAAAATATGATTTTCCTTCATTGATTTCATGGAAAGAGAAAAAAGAAATGCTTCAAACGCTGTTCTTCAGAAATCTATGAATAGCCAGGTTTTCCCAAACAAAAAGAAACAGAGGTTTCAGAGGCCCCACTCCATTTTGCATACCAACATTTTTTTCTTGTTTACCAACATTTTTTTGAGAGGCAAATATCTGAAGTGGCTGAAATGAATGACGATGATAATGCAATAGTTTTCAAACAGCTTGTATCTGGTGCAGAAGAAGAAACACAAGAGACTCAAACACCTCCATGTTCAGGGAAAAACAAAAAGACGCAGAAAAAGCAAATAGTGATTCTGAATGTATAATGCATGTTTCTTCTAAATGTGATTCTGTTACTAGGGCTGATTCTTTAAACTTTACTGGGTGCAGTGAACTGCATTCATTGGCAAGATTTTCAGAGGAAAAACATACTCTTGATTCAAGTAATGTTGGCTTGTCTACCCTTGCTGAAATGTAAGGGTGCATACCAACTCACAACAGCTTGGCTCACATGGCCTCTATGTTCTGTTGGATGTCTCTGGTTTCCTTTGCAGGTTTTATAATTGTCCTTATTCTGACTGAGTAGAATGGTCTCCATTACCTGCAGGTTTAAGTATAAAGTGCCGCCTTGGTTATAACTACCAAATAAAGATCACCCATCCTGCTTCCCGCTACATCGTTCTCTGTTAGACATTTAACCAAGAGTTCAACATCAGATGGTTAAAATCGAAAGCTAAACTTCTGAGGATGTAGAATGTAATCCAAGTGTTAATGCAAATTCATTTATGTGTTTGATTCATTTTTGCCATTTAATACCTAACAATTTGTATCTGCTATCAGTGTGGATTTATTTTCCAAAATTCAAACAGTGACCAGCAAATAAACGTCATATGTAAGTGGTACTTGGGAGTCTTGAAATAAAATAGCTTTTCACCTTCTTAAAATAAAATTAGATAGATAGCAGTAGGATCTTGTGGTACCCTGACTGGCCCCTCCTGTACCTCTCTCTAGTTCTCCCAAAGTGGATCCCTTGTCCTGGGTCTGGAGTAAGCAGAGGAGCCCTTGGCATATACTGAGAGAATGTATCTGCTCCACTCTGTGTGGAGATGGTCTGAGAGATTTTGCCATCCCAGAATGTGCCCTGGGTATAGAAGGCGGCTCATCAAGCTCTCTTCTACAGAATGCTGTGGGAGAACAGTCACGGTGTGGTGCCTGGGTCAAGGCATTATTGGCGATAGGATAAACAGTGTGGTGCCTGAGACCAAGGGGGAAATTGCTTCAAAGCGGGGTGGGGACATTTGTATCCATATAAATGGGGGAATTTCTAGAGCCTCACATGCATACCTAAAACAAGACACATATGCAGAAAAGATCACAGAGATCCCCTATGCTTTGCCCTGGAACTATTCTCCAAACTCATTGTAAGGATAAGTCCTGAAAGAGAGTACTCACAAAACACTCAATTTGTAAGGACTAGAAAACGTGTTTTGTTTGCTTTTTTTAAAGTAGCTTCTGGATTCAAGGAAATTTCTGTCGTATCAGCAGCTGAATAAAAGCTTAAGGAACAGACAACTCAGAATTTAAATTGCAGAAATAACACGTTATTAAAATATCCAGGTTTCAGTAAAAGGTCACAAACATACAAAGAAACAAGAAGCGATGACCCATTCATCATTGATGAGGAAAAGACCTGGGACATATGAGAAACTATTAAAAAATGGTCCTAATATGCTCAAGGAGCTGGAGGAAAATATGGACAGGGAACTAAAGGAAATTAGGAAAATAATAGATGAGCACAAAGAGAATATCAAGAGTGTTGAAAATTATGAAAAGGAACCAAAGAGAACTCAAGAGCACAGTAACAGAAATTTAAAATTCCCTATAGGGGCCTAACAGATGATTGGAGCAGGCTGAACAAAGAATCACAGGCGAAGATAAGAGATTTGAAATAATTTAGTCTGAGGAACAGAAAGAATGAAGAAAAGTGAACAGAATCTGAGACACCTGTGGAACATCACCTACTATACCAATATACACATTACAGGAGACCCAGAATGATCAGAAAGGGGCAGAGAGAATATTCAAAGAACTTAGAACTAAAACTTTCCAAAATTTAATGAAAGTAATGAATTTACACATCCAAGACGCTCTATGAACTCTAAACATGATAAATCCAAATAGACCTATGCTGTAGCATATTGTAGTCAAACTGTCAAATGCCCAAGATAGAGATTTCTGAAAGCCACAAAAGAGAAACAACATGCCACACCTAAGGGACCCTCATTGTGCTGGTTATTAGTGCTGATTTCTAATAGGAAACCTGGCAGTGGGGATGGCATTTACAGTGCTGAAAGCAAGATATTGCTAACCAAGAATTCTATATCCAGCCAAAACTGCCCTTCAAAAATGAGTAAGACATTCCCAGATAAACAAAAGCTGACCAGGGTTTATCCCACCTAGAACAGTCCCAGAAGAGATGCTGAAGAGGGTTTTGCAGGTTGAAAGGAAATGACAATAGACAATAGATGGAAGCCACATGAAGAAATAAAGATCTCTAGTGAGGGTAATGAGATGGGCAAATATAAATGCCAATACTACTGTTTTTTGTTTGGAACATAGTTTGTGCACTATTGAAATTAAGTTGATATCAAACTAAATGAGATGGTTATAGATTTAGGGTGTTACATTTAAAACCTGTGCTAAGGGCGGGCCACAGTGGCTCAGCAGGCAGGAATGCTTGCCTGCGATGCCAGAGGACCCGGGTTCGATTCCCAGTGCCTGACCATGAAAAAATAAAAATAAAAAAAAAATTAAAAAAAAAACAAAAACCTGTGCTAAGTACAAAGGTAATTTTAAAGAATATGGAAGCTCATTGTCAGAAATTAGATACAGGTTGTCAGGAGTGGGGAAGAGGGCAATGAGGAATTAATACAGAATGAATGTAGGGTTTGTTTGGGAGATAGGAAACATTTTATTAATGGAAGTTGTTGATGGTACAACATTGTGAATGTGATTACTTCTGCTGAAACGTATGCTTGGGAGTGGTTGTTATGGGAAGGTTTATGTTGTATATAGGCTCCCACAATTTAGTAAAAGAGCAACTAAAGAAGCAATAATTAAATCCAATACATTATCCTGAATGGAATTAAGCAAAGATGGGAAAAGGGCTCATAAGGACATTACTGGAACACACAAAAAAATTGGAATAAGGCCTGAAAGCTTTTTATCAATGTTAAATTCCTTGAACTTGATAATTGTACTTGAGGTGATCACATAAATGTTACCTTTGTTCTTTGGACATGTAACACGGCAGTATTAAATGTTCAATGTATATAATCTACATTCAAGTGTTCTTTGGTGGGTCTGGGTCTTTGGGGGTGGGTAAGGAAATGTTGGCGATCTCTGTAAAAATAATACATTATTTAGTAATATTTTTGTAACTGTCCTGTAATTTAGAAAGTATTTTAAAATAAGTTAAAAAAATGAATCTAGAGAATGTTTTACATGTAAAAAACCATAAACACATGCCTTTATCAATCCAATAAAATTAGTAATTCCTTAATATCATCCCATTAATTATAGCTATTTAAGAATGAAAAACATTTTTTTCCAAATGAAACTATTTAATAAAACAGCCATTAGATATTTCTTTTCACCTAGAGATGCCATGTAAAGATTACTGATGAGTAAGTGTTTTCCTGATCAAAAGGGAGAAAAGAATCATAATAAGGTATCGGTGGCTGAGAATTCAGATTCGAGAGGCTATACTTACACAAGCTTCAGATAGATATCGCTGTTTATCATGGTTTGCCAAACTCCAATCAAAACCATTCCTGTTAACCCTAATGAACATTCAGGGCTTTATGTGAGATACTATGAAAATTCCATGCACTATGATTACTTCCCAGAAACCCACAATCTCCAGATGGGTTCCTAGGCCAGGTAAGTCCTGAAACCCAGAGACACCAGCCTCTCTAGAACATTAGCTCCATTCCCCCTATTCCATATTATCAATAGCCCTTCCCACTTGAAAAGGTTAGATTTGGGCATAGCTCAAATACCCCTAAAGACTGGAAGGAAGATTAAAGGTGAAGGTGGAGTTATAACAGAGAAGATAGAATTTCACAAATAACTTAATCTCCAGTATCCTGGAACAGGCAGAAGAAAAACCAAAAATTGTGTCAAATTCTGAAATCTGTTCTATAACTAAAGTGTTGGTGTGTTTAAAATTTGTTTTGAATATATATTTTTCACAATAAAAAAAAAAAGGATGACTGAGATGGAAGGGCACAGTGAACCAAGGCAGGTGGGAACCTCTAACATATGCCTCTTCCTTTAAGTTCAGTTTTAAGAGTTACGTTATTTAGGGGCAATTACTACCTTTGGATAAAACTATTTTCCTATTATAAAACAGGAACTCAGTTTCTACAAAATGCTTAATAATACAAACAGGTTTTACAACCAATTTAGCCAAGTGAGTAACATTAATTTAACATGAAAACAATTCAGTGAAGAGAACTGGGTGGTGAAACAACACTGAGAGCACTGGAATGACAACTGTTCTAGTCTAATCTGATAAAAGAAACCCACAGCTAAAAACTTTGGACATAGAAATAAACTGGAACCAAGACAATTTGGATATTAAGAGGACTTTGAGGGGAAGAAAAGAAAGATAGAAAAATTATGAGTCAGTACTTTAGCACTAAACAAAATATTAGGTTAGGAAATATGTTCAGGAAAGAAACCTAGAAAGCAGTGAAAAAAGAGCAAACTGAAGCTAAAAGTATTTTAATACACAATTTGCGCCATAGGAAACACATTTTTCATATTTTCCTGGCTAAGGCATTTAGAGTCCAGAACCTCACCTGTTAACACATACAGACCATGGACTAGTCAGAATGCTTTTACCTAGGTATGTATTTTCAGTGACTGACTCTCAAGTTAACAAGACACTTTCCCTAAATATATGCAATTTAAGTAAAAACAAAGCCAAACCAAAACTAAACTATTTTGTTTTACAAAGAAAACTAACATTTATATGGCTTTATAATGATAAGTGTTATATTAAAACTGTCAAGCACAGGATATACTGTGTCCCCAGTGTAGAGCAATTTGGAGGAACTAAAAAGCAAATGGTAATATTCCTGTATATGGTAATGAAAACTCCAAGTTTAGCCTTAAAAGTTTGCTGAGATGAAAGATACTCTGCAATTTGAAGCATTACGAGTAAACAATTACACTATAACTTATTACTAAACCTTCTTCTAGAAAGTATCACTGCTGGCTAAATTCCTAAAGAAGCTGGGTATTATTAAACTCTTGATTCAGTTTTCTCAAAATCCAAATAACTCTATACCTTCATAGGTAAAAAGAATATTTTAGTTGATTTATCTTGATTTTTTAGCTTTGAACAAAAATAAAGGTTGAATAACTAATACAACAATTTAAAAAATACAAAAAGCAAACAGGTTACTATAGCATAGTTTTATTTAATACAATGTTTAACTATAAAAGTTAACACACAGTTTTCCAAGTTTAAATTTTGTAAAATGCAATTTGCAGAAAACAGTTCAACAGTTACTAGACTAATGATGAGAAGCAGCATTTGGAAACTAATTTTACAATTGAGAAGACAATAGCTTTATTTCTAAATTTCATTAAAAAAATATACATCACAGTGACTTTTGAGCTAGGAAAAGGAAGTACATGAACTTCGTTTATGTTTCCCTTCCACAAGGAGAGCAGCCACAGAACCTTTAACACCCCCTTTTAACACCCCCATGTACAAATACCCATTTCATTTATCAGTCTTTCAAAATACTATAAACACACAAAAGGAGAAGAAAATATACAGCATGTGCTTTTGGTAACATAGGGAATTTGCTTTAAAAAGGCAGAAACACAAATTCAACCCCATCACTCCCCCCTGCACCAAAAATAAACAAAAATCTTCAAGGACTCCCTTCTCCAATTGTTATCAATGGAATTTTCTTACTAATTTTTACCCTTTATTTTCTTCTTGTGCCATACCAGAGACCAGCGAGTTTGCATTTGCCTAAAGGCAGTTGGGAAGCCCACTATGAGTAGGTATGCCAATCAATGCTGCACTTGCTGGGGCTTACTTTTGTGTATTAATTTTTTAAAATAAGCATTTTCAAAAGATATTTCTTCAAAATAAACAGGGTATCAATCTATAATCCTCAGAGAGTTTATTCAACTGTAAGAGTATGAATCCTAAAGTGTATAATTACACAAAGAAATAGGACCAAAAAAGATACAAAAATACTCATTTTAAGGTTCTTTATAGCAATCAGCTGTATGATGTATTTTTAAAATACCTTCTAGTGAAGACAAACCAAACAAATTTCTTTAGAAATTTATTAAAAGTTTGAAGTGTGATGAAAAATATTACCACCTGGAAGTTAAGAATAAAGAACTACTAAAAAATATACATTAATTTATTCCATATACTAACTTGAAGTATGAATTAATACCATAACCCAAAGTACCAGAAACCAAATGTGGGCTGGCCCATAATATAAAATATTTACTTGGTTTAGTTTCATACCTCCCACTGGGCACAAGAATCAAAGGCAATTCAGCAAAGCCAATATCACACTTGTGTAAAGACAGATTTATTATACTAATTCTTTACAGTTTCTATGAGGTCTTCCATTAAAAAACTTAAAACTATTTTGCTCTATGAACTGACTATAAAGTAATTTAATAAAAATGTTTTAATGGAACCCAGTAGCTTCTTCACTGTTCAGTTTATTTATATTTAATCTCTCTGTCGCAACAATTTCTGTGGCAGGTAGTTTATTCAGGGAAGTAATTCAACAAAATAACAATCATGAAAATTCTACACATTGCAAAGAATTTGCTTAAATATAGCGAAACAATAAAAGCAAAACAATTTAAATTGCTTTAAAAAGATATTAAGTCAAAGATACTCTGAAGTAAACTTTAAGCTCAGATATAAAGAACTATGAAATCAATTTGATAGGAAAGAATTATACACCTGAATTTTAGGAAAACAGATCATGGCCAAAGTAAACATAAAAGATATAATGAAAGGACCATGTAACCCATGTGATATTAAGATGCAAGGGTAGATCTTGAAGTATAGTTAATTTTTCAAACATTCCATATACTCAAAATAAAATCTAGTTGATTGTCATCTCATCTTAACTCCTTTACCGCATCTCACTGTTAACAACAGCCAACAAAGCTTTTTTTTAAAAAAAGGCCTATAAATACTGCTTAGCATAGTATTTGCTTTTGATAAGCAAAACGGAGAATACTGCTTATAAAAATTACTAAAGTTTCTCCCCTATGGTTACCTTTCAAAACGCTGAGATCTGAAATTACTTGCCTGTAATTCTTAGTAGTTAAAGCTCTAGATCAGACAACAAAGAAGAGTTTTTAGTTAGCATGGACTTTTAAAAAACTATAACCGTTATTAGAAATCCTTTCTTAAAATAGCACCGTTCTTGAAACTCAATGTTTATACCAAAGATTTAAAATATGCAATTTAGTGCATTTAAGACAAACAATAAAATTAAAATATGTAACTAATTATACAGCTTGGGTAATCAGACTGCATTATTTCCTAATGTGGGTTTGTGGTTAAAGTCTTTAAGGACTAAATCATCCTGGACTATAATAAGAATCTATTAACTTTATAATCAGGAAAAAAATGGGAAAGAATCTACTGTGGTTGTTTCAAGAATATCCCAACCAATCTTGTCATTATCCTATTCATTCTGTAAACAGCTACCACAATGCCAAATGTATCATTAAGTATTCATCAATAAGACAAATATTCTGTTAAGCATTGTTTTGTTCAGTTTAAATAGCACTGAACAGCTACTTGATGTACCAAGAAGCTACCTTGGTAATAAGAGTTGACATTATATTGACAAATAGTGAATGAAGTACAAAACTTTCTAAAGGCTACTATCAATTTGAATTTTGAAATTTATTTTCAAATGAGGCAGGTTTTGTGTTTGCAGTATGTTCAATGTTTTATTTAGAAGAGAGATTACAGGATAAAAGGCCACACATCACAAAATAGCAAAACACAACACAAAAACTTAGTGGACTTTTGAGTATCTTTAGTGTTTAAATCTGTAAGCGATTAAAGTTTGCAGCTTTCTATTATCTATGTGGCAAAAGTTATACATGCCAAGTAAAAACAATGTCAACAGTAATGGTTTAAAGCCACCTGAAGAGAAACCAGAGTCAATAAACATGCTATATAGCCTATCATGATACGAATATTAAAAAGATGCATTTTCCTGCCATTCCAAACTCACAGCTATGAGTTAGAGAAGTCAGCTCAACTTAAAATGAAAGAAAACATGCAGAGTTAACACTCAATTCTATTATAGTTTGGTGGCCAAATAAGAGAAATCTTTGGAGGTTAATATGTCAATACTAGTAAGTTTTAGACTCTAGCTTAAGGACCTGAACAAGTGGTATGTGTTAGTGCGAGAAGTATTTTTTAAAAAGTTTTAGAAAAGGGTAATAATTACAATGTTCCCCAAAAGTAACAATTTCAACTGTTCAGACCAAAAGCAACAAAAAATTAAGAATTAAAATATAATTTTTCTAAGGTATAGTACCTGTCAAATGCTGTGTAACAGCAAGTCAAGCTCAATCAGTACATCAACTGAAAAAATATTTCTAGTTTTACAGACAGTTAAGTAAAACAAAACTGGACAAGAAAAACATTAACATGAAATAGCTATGACTTGAACTACAAAGAACCAGATGTGCTAGATAAACAACTAAATATCTATTTTTAAAGTATGAATTACTGTAAAATAAAAAATGATGATTTAAGATCTCAAGTTATTAGGATCCTGCTTCTGGGTCATTAAAAGCCACTGCTATAAGCCTGTATTATAAATGTAATCAGAAAAATCTATACAAGATATCTTCTACCTAATAGCTTTTCAGATTACTTAATCATTAAGAAACACAAGCTTTTGTAACAATGTATTGCAACAATCAGTTATGCTTATTTCCAAGTGGTTGTGGTTGATCAAATTACGATGTAGTATAGCACATTTGCTATTGTCTGATTGTTCCAACACAAAAATGCACACATGAAATAGTTAAACACAGCACACAGTATTACACCAAAGTGGTTTTTTCTCATTTCAAGTTTATTAAAACTTTAGCAGTACAAATTATTCAGGTTGCAGATTATCAAAAGATCAACTCAATGAAGTCCACATTTAAAAAAAAAGAAAAAGGACAAACATAAAACAACCACCCCCCCCAAATAAAAAAGGAAAACAACATAAAGAAGATTCATCAGCAAGTCTCTAAAACTTAAAATTTGAGACAGAATGAAAATAAGTTTATACAACTCACTCATCCACTTTTGTCTTCATCTGTGCCAGGGCTTGATTCATGATCAAATTTTTTATTTTTATCATGTACATGGTCATTTTCTTGACTCTTTGATATTTGGTTTATTTCTTTTTCCACTGAGGAGCTGATCTTCTCATCCTCTTTATTTTTCAACGTGTCACTGTCCTTACTGCTTTGTTTTATTTTGGAGAATGGACTTTGATCTTTATCGGCCTTTTTTTCCCTGTTATTACTTGAGCTATTATGATCACGATTTTTAGAGTACATTCTTTTCTCACCCTCTGAATTTTCTTTTCTGTGTGAACTCTTACTTTCTTGGTTTCTATATTTTTCTTTGTTTCTGCTTTGACTTTCTTCTCTCTCTGAGCTTCGTGAATCTCTCCTCCTTCTCCTCCTATCTTTACTTCTTGATCTTCCTGGTGTTGCTCTTCTCTCTCTGCTCCGTGACCTTCCTCTTCTCCTATACTCCCGTTCTCTGTATCTATGGTACTCTTTGCTTCTGCTGCGATCTCGGTCCTGGCTTCTAGATCGCACTCTTCTGCTCCTGTCCCTACTTCTGCTTCGTTCTCTTGTTCTACTGTTATAACTGTGTTTGCCTTTAGTTATAGCACGTTCTCTACTCCTAGACTGTGCATGTCTATCCTTTTCCTTACTTTTATTATGATCATGTTCATTACTTTTTGATTCAACCTGTTTAGATTTCTCTTTACTCCTACTCCTTTCCTGATCTTTCCCTTTAGGATCAGACTGCTTTTCTTTTTCTTTAACATTTTCATGATCCCTTTCTTTACTCCTTGATCGCATCCTCTTTTCTTCATGTCTATTATGCTTCGAATCTCTTTCTTTACTCTTTGATTTCTCTTTGCTTTTACTCCTACTTTTAGATTTGGCCCTTTTCTTCACTTTGCTTTTATTATATTTATCATCTTTATCTGAATTTCTGCTGGTATCTCTGTCTTTGCTGTTAGATTTATGGTCTTTAACTTTCTTTTCCTTTTCACTTTTTCTGTTGGGACTTTCTGACACATGCCTATGATCAGTAATTTTTCTCTCTTTTATTCTAACTGGACTTCTTTGATTTTCTTTTATTTCATTTAACTCACTCCTAAAAAAATTAGAAAAATAAAGATGTTAGAAAATATTATTAGGAAAAAAATACTATTAAATTTTTCTTAGGTATTTAGAAACAAATTAAAATGGATATTAGTAAAATAATTTAATGCACAATAGTAAAAACAATACTTGTCACACACATTTGGAGTAAGATAGTTAAAACTCACTTGTCCCCTTTGATCCATCTTTCACCACTTGATACCCTCATTCTTTGAGCTCTCTGCATCTCTTGCCTCCAATGTGGAGGAGTCTCACTACGCCTGAAACGATCCCTTGATCTGGATCTGGAAGGAGTTCGATATCGCTTAAGAAAAAAATGGAAAAATATTAAGGTATTAAAAGCATAAAAGCATTATAACATTAAAGTTTATCCTTAGGCAAAGAGTATGCATTTCTAAGTTCAAATAAATGGGTGATATTTCTTTTCCCCTTAAAAATGCTAAAATTTCCAAATTTTCAAATATGAAATCAATAAAGCAGAAAAATTTTGGTCATAGTGCAAGTTGCAAAAACAGGAGGCAATAGCCACAGAATACTCTAGTACCCATATGTCACCAGTCTTCTCCCTTTTGAAAGAGTCCTATCCAAGTGATGCTAGGGCATAAGATGTGCAATAATCATTAAAGGCTGCCAAGTTCCAATTTGGGTGCATGTTCACTTTATTGATCAAAGCAACTATTTCTCCTCATTATGAGAAAAACTGAGTAAAAGCACAAAAGTTCATTTATTCAACCACTATTTACTCAGCCCTTAGGATGACAAACCACTCCACCATGTATGTACTCAGAAGCCTTTAGTGAGCCAAGATTTTGCTGATTTTACCTGACTTTGCTCCCTTCAAGGGCTAAGAGGACATATGAATAGATATACAATTGCAGATATTAAAAAAATAGGCAACTCAATCAGGATGACTGCCAAGAGGTAAAGTAAAAGGTGCTCAGGGAATATATGACAGAGATCTGATTGGGATAAGATTCAGTAAACTAATAATTAAAAGCTGAGCACTTTTTCTCATAAAAATTTTTGTTTAGGAGGACTTAACTAAGCAATGGTAAGGAAAAAAGGGAAGTATAGAGGGGTGAAGGAGAACAGTTGAGGCATAAGAAATGCCATGTCTGAAGGTTCTGAAATAGGAAGAAACAGAATGTTTTAGAAATGATCAGCAAGATAAGTATGGCCAGAACTAACAGTGAGGGAAAGTAGTACTAGATAACACTGATGAGGTAAGCAAGGACTAGATTTTGGAAGTCTTGTAAGCCACTGTAAGAATTTTGGATCTGTCCTAGGATCAATGGTAAAGGAGTGACATAATCGGACTTTCACTTTTCAAAGATCATTCTGACTATTTAGAGAAAGGATTTAATCAGTGACTCTCAGATTATGGTCTAGGGATCCCAAGACTCAGGGGATCTGCAAAGTCAAAAGTTCAAAACAATTTTTATAATATTATACTTTTCTGTTCACTTCTCATTCTTTCAATACAGTCTACAAGAAACTCCATGACATGTTTTGACGTCAGTGCTTTTACAACTAATGGAATGTGTCCTTATGCATTCTTGTGTTCTGAATATTTCTCAGTTTTAATTTCTAAATATCAACAGATATGACCCCCATCAAAAAAAAGCTCTTTGGGTCCTCAATAATTTTTAAGAGTGTAAAGGGGTCCTGAAACAAAGACTTTGAAAACCACCAAGGCAGTAATTAGGAAGCCATCGTAACTAGTTCAGACAATATATGATGGTGAATTGAATTAGGATGGCAGGAGTGGAAGAAGTATATGGATTTCAGTGGAAGAAATACATACATTTCAGAGTTTTAGGTAGGTAAAACTGACAGGATATGTTGATAAGTATGAAATAAAGAGGAAAATCACAATGACTCTCGGGCTTTGGGTTAAAGTAATATATAGACAGATGGTAGTGCCAATCGATACTACCAAGAAACTAAAAGAGGACCAATCTGAACTAAAAGTGCTATGTGCTCAACTTTGTAAATATTGCAGTGTCCATTAAACCACTCAATGGCTGTCAAATAAGCCTCTGGTGCTGAGAAGAGCAAACAAAAATGTGACAGTTATCAGCATATTGGTAGCCACTGAGGGCATGAGTGATGAGTTTGTCCAAGGAGCATACATAGAGAAGAGTTGGAATCTTGAGGTACTTCAATATTTAAAAGTCAGGTAGAGGAATGAACTGGCATTGGAATTATAGGACACATTGGCCTGAGAGTTTAAAGAAAAATGCCATGGAAGCAAAGGGGAAACAGTATTTTAAGGAGGGAGATAAAGTCAGGTGAAAACTGAAGTGTTCCACTGAATTTTGTGATATGGAGCTAACCATAGAGCAGAATAGTGGGGGTAGAAGACAAAATGAAATGGCTGCAACTGAGTATAAACAAATTTTGAAAATACAAAAAGGAATTTAAATTCTAATGGGCAGAATCCAGTAATGAGAAAGATAATGAAGACTAATTTTCATTTATTTATTTTTAACAAGAGTGGAGATATAGTGGCCAGGAAGCAATGGGGGTGGTGTAAGAAATATCCCAATCCTACATTTCCTGACCCCAAGATTTATATTTCATGGATTTTTTACTTTGGAACTACCAATACACAGAAGTTACTATCATCTATAAAAAGGAAGTGTATAATTCAATATACACAGTTCAGTTAAATTTCAGCTACTTGTACAGTAAAACAGTATTTATAAACACTAAAATTATTTAAGGGAGATAAAAAACAATACCATGAAGATTTCTGGAAAAAGAATCACCTACCCTTGGTCCTCTTCCTTTAATTTTCCTGCCAGACCTGGTAACTAAAAGTCGCCTCTGATACGAAGCAGGCTGGGAGTTAGCTGGATTACTACAAGGAAGCAAAGGGAATGTTAAAACACATTGTTTTTTAAAAATACATGTGGAGAACATAGCTTTATTGATTTAAATTAATAAATTTAAAATCCTAAATACAATCAGTGGTTCCCAGTGAGGAACGGTATCAATTGCTAGAATTATCTGGAAAAGTATGGGAGCATTAAAAAAAAAATACAAAAAAAACACAAATGTCAATGACTCAGAGAGGAGCTGGGTGGGAGCAAGTGGCACTTAGTGCCAGCAATTAGGAATGCTAAAATTCTTGTAATATGTGAGAATGAAGGATTATCCTTCCCCAAATGTCAGTTGTGTCCTGTTGAGAAACAGTGCTGTCTAATCATTACTAAGATGTCATCTGATAGTACTAAGGAACATCAACAGAGAAGAGCTCAAGAGTGGGATACGTGCTACTAGAAGAATACTTTTAGGATTTAAAAGTATTTACTAAGTACATTATATTTTATAAGCAGTTATTCATTGATGATACAAGAATACAAGTATAGGTAACTAATGTGTATACTAAGCAAGCATAGCTGGTCTGAATTAACAAAACATATATCATGGTTTATATCAAAAAAGAGAAACTGTTTTCAAATAATAGCTATATGAATTAATATTTAATTAGCACATTAACTATATTCAAGTGATGCTTCGAATGTATTTGAAAAATTCATTCTAAAGTAGTTCAAAAATATTCTCTTTAATTTTTGTTTCATACTGAACACACACACTTCCCCAATACTAGTGGAAAGATAAATGCAATCCAATCCACCTAAATTACCTACTTCAAATAACTTAAGTCTTATTTTTATTTTAGTGTAAAAGCATAGGCTACAACCAACAGTATTCCTGAAAATCCCAAAGAATACCCTAGGCTCTATCAAAGACTCAATAAAAATTTTACCTATTAAGTTTATTTTTGCGGAAAACTTAAAGCCTCCAGATGGCTTCTTTGCCAGATAAGCCCTGAAACCCAGAGGTTCCAGTCTTTTCAAGAATACCAACCAGTTTCATTCTTCTACCACAGAAAATCAACACCCCTTTCCAGCATGAAGAAATTAAAATGATCATTGCCCAGATATCCCTGAAGATTGAGTGATCAAATGAAAGAGAGGGGTAACTGAGAAATCAGGATTTAACTAGTGACTCATTATGTAGACACATATATTTTTAGTTTTTCTAGTGTATTAAAATAGCCAGAAGGAAACACCTGAAATTGCTGAATTTGATCTTTGATAATGGTTGTATAACTACATATCTTTTATGGTGTGACCATGCAATTGTAAAAACCTTGCAACTGACACCTCCCTTTATCCAGTGTATGGGTAGATGAGTAAAAAAATAAAGACATGCTTAGAAAAAAAAAGGAATTATTTTTTAATTATTTGGGAGTATGCAGAAAAAAATACCCCAATGTAAATTATGGACAATAGTTTAAAGTACTTTAATAATCTTCCATCAACTGTAACAAATGTAGCTACTGTTAAAAAAATAAGAATCACCAAAAAAAGTGCTATTATCAACTGTAACAAATTTTCTTCACTAATGAAAGTGTTGGTGCTGAGGAGGTGTATGGGAATCCTGTATTTTATGCGTGATTGTTCTATAAACCCCAACTTCTCTATTAAGAAAAATTTTAATTAAAAATTTTTTTTTCACCAGTATGTGGTGAGAGTAGCATAGAGAGATTGATAAGAATTTTATTAATTGTATGTTATGACAACATATTTCTGATTAAAAATAAGAGGAAAATTTTAATTTTCTCCTTTTTGACATAATTATTAAAATTATTAATAAGGAGTACGAAAACCACTGTTACTAATGTGGATTTATTAAGAAAAATTTTCAAAGCACCTGAACATGACAAATTTTCATTACCACAGAATTATAAATCTGGTAAGGAAAACAACATTTTTTCCTATTAGACAAATGGAAAAATCAAGTTTCTTACTTGCCTAAAAGTCTTAATGCATGCAAACAATACAATAAAACACCATCTTGTTTTAAATGGAATTGGTTTGGACTGGCATTTGACATGTATTTTTTGTTTAAATGCAGTGCTTTATATTTTTAAAAAGTGCAACTTTTACTCAAAAATCTGTTTGTAATTCAAGTCAATTTATCTTTCTTGCTATGCTGGCAAACATAACTTTGCTAATAACATCCTATAACAGAGAATTTCAATCTTTGGGATAAGATCACCAATTAAATCTTGTCTAGAGTTAGTAAAATTTTTTAATAAGAAAAGTTCTATGGTAGACAGTGTAGGGTACTCTACAAGATATACACATTCACTTACCAATCTCTCTCTCTCTCTCTCTCTCTGTTTTTCCTTTCTTTTTCATCAGGTTTAGGAGGACTTTTTCTCATTAGGAACCTATTTTCAGGTATAGGAGGGATCTCTTCTGGACGGACTGTAGACTGGGGTTGTGCTTCAAGATTTTCAGCATCACTTTCACTAGATGCGCTTAGTAGATAGAAACACAAAAAACTAGTCACATTTAGTTATTATTACCTGCACTGAATTTTCAATTGTCAAGTGTTTCTTTCCTTGTCACAATATTTACCCCCTCTGGACACATGCAAAATGCTAACCCATGGGGAAAATCTTCCTCCATTTCTCTGACAAACCAACCAATTGAAGACCAAAAGACAAAATGTTTATCACACACAAAAAATTCTGACTAATCCTTTATTCTTCCCATAAAATATACAAACCTATGAAACTAAAAGCATCTTTGTACTGAATGTACACAAAATGACCTGAGTGGTTTTGTTGAAATGATACCCAAATTTAATCTACAGACTGCAGAATATCAAAATAGCTTCTTGATATTCTGGTATAAAACAATTCTATTTCAATGTTCCTATATAAATGGTCCAAAATTTCAAACAATTTATTTATAAACAAGGGAATCGGAATACAAAGATAGTATTATAAAAGTAAAATTAAGACCTTTTCTTGCTTTTCTTTCGCTTCTTCTTTTCTTTCTTGTGTTTTCGGGAGTTTTTTCTGTGTTTCTTTTTTCTTTTCTTTGATTTTTCTTCAGAAGCACTTTCAGAATCAGAAGAATCAGAAGAGGACTGAGAATCGCTTGAGCTATCTGAGTCACTAGATGATGATGATGATGATGACGACTTATGCCTTTTCTTTTCTTCTTTCTTAGCTTTAGCCAAAACCAAAAAGATTTGGTCAACATTTTATAGACAAACTTTGTAAGTTGAAATTAAAAATTTCTGCAGATTCTAATTTCCATATTTAATACTTAGTTCATCTAGCTATTTAAACTGAGAGTTACATGAAAAAAGTGACTTGGCTTATATCACACTGAATAAGAGCTAAGACACTCATGATTAGAATCCTGATCTCCAATATTATTAACTGCCAAAGAAATTAACAGCCAAAGAAATTCTGAAAATAGATGAGTCTAAAATACCAAACCATGTTATTTATAAGAAACATTTGAAAAACGTAGTTTTAAAAAAGGATAGAAATAATATTTAAGAGTTCTAGATTCTAATCTTAGAAGTTTTTAAAAAACTGTTGCTGCTGTTTTACTATTTCTCTTCTTACCAAGATTGGAGATAGAACTGGGGAAAGGAAGTAACAGAAAAAATACTCTGCATGAATGTGGAAAGAAGGAAACATGACTCCACTGGCATGCGCTTGTTTCCATGCCTGAATATTCCTCAAATGATTACAAAATTTAGCTTTAGGTGAAGTGCAGACTTCAATAATAGAAGTCAGTTGCCAATGATGAATAACTATGTTTTAGGGTCTCTATACAAAGTCACGTTGAAATGAAATTTTATTTTGGGTTGAGAAAATAATAATTATAAAGGGGGACAAAAACTCAAGTGTATTAAATTAATTAATTGAAGATAACCAGTGTAAGGAACTGGAAGATGATAAACTGGAAAGAGCTTCGTCCATCTAAAGGTACTGTAATTCAAACCACAGTGGACTTGAAGAAGCTAATTCAAACCAAATATGGGAAAATATTGATATATGGATAATTACAATGACTTAGAATACATCAAATAAAAATCCATCAATTCATAATGATATTGTTAAATAAAATATAAAGCATTTAAAACTGCCTTTCCTATATAAACTATACCACTGGCTAACCAAATAGTAGTTATAAACGAAAATTGTTCTTTGTAAGAAGTAGTCCCAGAAGAATTTAAGAAGAAATTATAATTTCAATATAATCATTTTTCAACTCCTAATGAGGCACCGACTACCAATGGCTACTACATAGATGACCCTCCCGTGTGACTCCTGCTCACAACAAAGTAATAAAAATAAAATAAAACCTGTATCAACTTTGCAAAGGTTCAAAAATGGATAGCACAATACTGCAAGTGTACAAGCCGAGTGTGAGTACAGATGAAAAAGGAAGGCTAGGGTCACATGTCACCAGAAGGGAACCTATAGGATATAAACTGGGACTATATAGCTTAATGAAACCTACAATGGATGATGACAGTGGTTAAGTGCACAAACATAAGAAAGCTCTTGCAAGAACTGGAACAAATGTACATCATTATTACAAGGTGTAAATAAAAGGGTGATATATGGGAAAAATACAATTAATGCAAACTAAAGTCTATAGTTAACAGTAGCATTGTAATATTCTTTCATTAATTATAAGAAAGGCACTTTACCAAAGCTAAATGTCAATAATAGGGGCATGTAAAGGATTTGGGAAATTTTTTCCACAAGAAATGAGAACGTTCTCATATTTTTACTATGGTGGTGAATGTGTAACTATTTGATTATAACAAGAACCACTGACTGTACTCAGGATGGACTGTATGGTGTGTGAATGAAGCTGTTTAAATTTTTTTTTTTTTAATTCATGTCTACGTGGGCCATGACTCCCAGCGGTGTAAACCTCCCTGGCAATGTGGGACAGTGGAACAGAAATTCTAGAATGAGCTGGGACCCAGCATCAAGGGATTGAGAAAACCTTCTTGATGGAAAGGAGGAAGAGAGCAATGAGACAAAATAAAGTGTCAGTGGCTCGGAGATTTCAAACAGAGTCAGAGGTTATCCTGGAGGTTATTCTTAGTGCATTATATAGATATCCCCTTTGCAGTTCAAGGTGTATTAGAGAGGTGAGAGGGAAGTGCATGAAACTGTAGAGCTGTGTTCTAGTAGCCATATAATCATCTAGCTTTCGCAATATGACTGTGTGATTGTGAAAACCTTGTGTCTGATGCTCCTTTTATCTACAGTATGGACAGATGAGTAAAACAGCGGATTAAAAATAAATAAATAATAGGGGGAACAAATGTTAAAATAAATTGAATTGACTGAAATATAAGCAGTAAGGGGTATAGAAAAAAAAATGGAGACAAAGGTTAAAATATACTCGGTAGACGGGAATACCAGTGGTCAATGAGAAGGAGGGGTAAGGGTTATTTTATGTCTGAGTTTTTCTTTTTATTTCTTTTTCTGGAGTGATGCAAATGTTCTAAGGAATGATCATGGTGATGAATATACAACTATGTGATGATACTGTGAATTACTGATCATATACCAAGAATGGAATGTTCATATGCTAAGAATGTTCATGTTTGTATGTTATCTTTTGTCAATAAAAATAAATAAATACATAAAAAGGTGACTATTTTAGATTGTATATAAGTTAGAATAAAAATCAAACAAATATGGGACTGTACAACGCAAGCAGTGACTCTTAAGTCAAACGATGGGCTATAGTTAATAGCACAAGTACAAAAATGTGCTTTTTTCAATTGTAACAAACGCACCACACTAATGCATGTTGTCAATGGGGGCTGAGGATATGGGAACTCTGTATTTAATGCAAGATTGTTCTATAAACTTACAACTTCTTTAACAAAAAATTATAACCTTGGGGGAAAAACTGTATTAATGAATTTTGTACATCTAACCAACAAATTATAAGAAATGGAACTATAGCAGGAACACATTTAACACAGGGATGCAACCAGTAAAATCTTGTCTGTGCTACTGGAAATGCTACAAGTCATATAATTGAGCTTTTTTCAAGAAATAAATAAATAAAAAGATATGGTAAAGGAACCTATTTAAAACAAACAAAACACAAACTTAAAAGATCAATCTCTTGTGTCTGATGCTCCTTTCAGCTACTATATCAACAAAAGAGTAGAACATATGGAATAAAAATAAATAATAGGGGGAACAAATGTTAAAATAAGTTTAGTTTGAAATGCTAGTGATAAATGAAAGCAAGGGGTAAGGGGTATGGTATGTATAATCTTTTTTTCTCTATTATCGTTTTATTTCTTTTTCTGATGTCTTTTTATTTCTTTTTCTAAATTGATACAAATGTTCTAAGAAATGATGAATATGCAACTATGTGATAATATTAAGAATTACTGATTGTATATGTAGAATGGAATGATATCTTAATGTTCTTTTAAGTTTTTTAATTAATAAAAAAGTTTATTAAAAAAAAAAGATCAATCTCAATGTGTAAACCTTATTTGGATCCAGATTCAAACAACAATAAATTAAATAACATTAACAAAACAATTAGAAATTTGAAAGTGGTAGGATTTTTCATATAGGAATATGTGTGGATATGCATGTGTGTGTGAGTACACTGGTTATTATTTGAAAAAGTAATCTTTTGAGATAAATAATAAAATATTTAGAGATAAAATGCCATGCCTGCCTAAGAGTCACCTCCAGATGAGCTCTTCTGTTGCTCAGATGTGGCCTTTCTCTCTCTAAGCCCAACTGTGCAAGTGAAATCATGCCCTCCCCACTACATGGGACACGACGTCCAGGAATGAAAGTAGTCTCCCAGGCAGCATGGGAGATGACTTCCAGGAATGAGCCTGGCCCCGACACCTTGGGATCAACACTGCTATCCTGACCAAAAGGGGGAAAAGAAGTGCAACAAATAAGGTATCAGTGGTTGAGAGAGTTCAAATAGAGTCGGAGGCTACACTGGAGGTCACTCTGACACATGCTTCAGTTAGACACTGCTGCGTACCATAACTTGCCAAACCCAATTAAAATCATTCCTGCCAATCCTAAAGAATACCTAGGGCATTATATAAGATTCTACAAAGGTTACATGCACTAGAGTTAAGTCTACCAAACCTACAACCTCCAGATGGGTCCCTGGACCAGATAAATCCTGAAATGCAGAGAGGCCAGCCCTTCCAAAACATCAACTTGGTCCATTCCCCAATCCCATATTATCAACAACTCCTTCAACATGAAAAAGTTAGAATGGACATAGCCCAAATACTCCTAAAGAGTGGAAGAAAGATTAAAGGTAATGGTGGAGTTAAACAGAGAAGGTCGGGTTTAACAAATGAGTATATGTGCTGAATCATTATACTGATGTTTCTTTTAGCCTCCAGTACCTTAGAGCAGCTAGAAATGAAAACCTAAAAGTGTGGAATTATAACACATATCAAACTCTGCAATCTATTCTACAGCTAACTGTTGTGCTGTACTTTGAAAATTACTGCTTTTATAAATATGTTATTGAAAGAGTAGGAGGAATATAATTGAGAAGATCAGATTTAATAAATGAGTATGACTGCTGAATCACTGTATTGTTATTTTTGTTGGTCTCCAGTGTCTTGGGAGCAGCCAGAAGAAAAAATGTAACCCATATCACACTTTAAAATCTGTTGTATAACTACTTGTTAAGATGTACTTGGAAATTATTGCTTTTTTGCATAAATATTACATTTCACAATTTAAAAAATGCACTTGGAAAAAAAAGCTATCATCAATTGTTAACAAATGTTGCACACCAGCGTGAGGTTTGATGTGGGATGGTATATGAGATACATGCACTGTATCTTGTGCAGGCTTGATCTGTAAACCCACAACTTTTCTGAGAAAGAAGCAAAAAAAAAAAAGTCAGGCCTAGAATTTGCTTCAAAATAACAGGAAAGTTATTTCATTGTTATATTGCAGTAAAAATTTTAAAACAACAACAACAAAATAATAGCAAAGTTAAGTAGTGGGATAGGACAATAGGCAAAATGAAATTGGCCATGAATTAATTGCTGAAGCTAAGCAATGAGTATGGGTGTTCATTATACTATTTTATCTATTTCTGCAAATGTTAGTGTAGCATATGTTAATATTTCCTATAATTAAAATGGAAATCAAAGAAATGCAAATAAAATATATCTTTGGATTATATATTGGCTATCTGGTTAACAGCTGAAGTCTTGGGAACATTGAGCATTTGACTCTTGGCCCTATCTTTCTTCTAACTCTTACCTCAGAATTTCAGTAGTAAACTAAAACGAGAGTCTGTGTGAAGTTACTATAGAATTGAAGTTACTATATACTTGATATAGGAGCTGTGGCTCACTGTCAAATTGTTTATTTGATACTAATCAGCTCCTGCCGCATTGGAGAATGGGAGCAATGTATAAAAGTTTAAGGGATCCCAGAAGCAATGACTTCCTTAAACTGGGGTAGAACTTCCTCACCAGGTGCATTTCTCAAGAACATGTACATACGAAGTGTGAGATGCCTGAAACATGCAGCTGTGACTGAAAATGGTGAGATTTCCACTATGCTGTTGTTGAACAATCCATGCTGTAATCTACCCTGTATTCTTTCTTAAAGGTGAGTAAACTTAGAAACCTATTTTGTCTCAGAAATTTGTAAACTGAAAAAATCCACTTACATATACTAAAGTAATATGCAAGGAAAAAAAATCAAAACCTAAGGAAAGACATAAATTCTTAATGAATATGAGTGATTCTTAATAAAAACACAAGACCACATAATATGCAAACAAAATCAAAATATCCCTCATAAACATAACATAGCTGTTAAAATTTATTTGACAAAACACAGCAATGTTTTCCTGCATGATTAGCAAAGCTTTATTCACTAGCTCCAACTTACATTTATTCTGCACTGGGATTCTTTCCTACGAGAAATAAATCACAACTGAATTTCTTTAAAAGCAGGTCCTCCTCTTCCCACCAAGTATAACCCAAATGTACTTGGAAATTTATTTGAAATAAATATATTTCAAGTGACGATTTTAAAATTTATACATCACTTTTCATGAAAACACAAGTGAGACAAGGTATCATGGCAATATGGAAGAACAGAAAGAGACTTATATTTATGGTAATATTAGCTGCCAGTCTATGAGATGATATTAACTATAAAAGGAAAACAAACTGTTGTAGGAAATGTGCCTTGGATTAGACCTTAAGAAAGCTCTAAGGTTGAAAAGGTCACCTCTTTTAGTGCTTGTCAATATTTTTTTATTTTTTTTACATGGGCAGGCACCGGGAATCGAACCCAGGTCTCCGGCATGGCAGGCAAGAATTCTGCCTGCTGAGCCACAGTGGCCTGCCCTGTCAATATTGTTTTATGAATGAAATTTAGCCCTTTTCCTATGAATTTGCTCAGAAAAAAATGAGGGAGAGAAATGTATGAGAAAGAAAAGGCAGTTAAAGAACAGAAGGTTAAGAAGGTAAAAAAAATACAGATCTGACAATATCAATATTAATTCTAACAGAATGTATGCTGTTTCAAAATCTGTGGACCTAAATTAAAATTATGACTTACGCACATTATTAATTTAACTGTAATTTTACCCTAATCAAAGGCAACAATTACATATAACTGAATAGTATATATGGATACATACTCAACACAATGCTAGGACTCTGAGATAAAAACTGTAGAATATTTGGGGAAGTTCCACAGAAAACTTTATATAAGCTCTGCCCTCACAGAGTTTACAATCTGTTTGGGAAAATAAGAAAACAAGTGTAAATCCATTAGTAAACAGCACTGAAAAATATATACTTAAATAATAAATTTTATAGGAAAAAACTGACTATAAATTCTATATGGGTTTAAAAATGAGTATGGCACAGAGGGCAAGAGTAAAACAGAAAGGCTTTGGAGAAGTACAGTCAGTTCTGCTCTAACACAATATGTGTTCCTAAAAATCACTGTGCTACGAAAATTGTGCAAAAACTACAGGGTTTATAGGGAAAATGGTAAAGAGGCACAATACCCAAAATCTTTTGCTAGCAACACATTTTTTTTTTTTTAAAAAGGAAGCTAATAAAAAGGGCAACACAGTTCTACATATTAAATGGTTAATACACACATAAATACTATGATGCTTTACTTCGAAAAAGACCTGAGGTTTGATTGTGGAAGTATCAGAAGGGGGCAGCTTAATCTACTTTAGGGTGGTAGATGGTTTCCCTGAAACTGGATGGTAAGTTCTGACATCAGATGGTGGATGGGTATGGTTAATAACCTATGTGATAAAACAAGGTAGTCAGTAGGTGTTTCGGGCATGTTTGTGTATTCCTATGCAGCTCAGTTCAACTGGGTATGGCCTTCTGTATTCATTTAGTGTTTCTTGTAGACAAGATCACACACATGCAAATGAGAAATTGCTGCTGTTATGCTCTAATTATGTTCTAACATTTCAATCATATTAGGAGAAAATGTATATTTTCAAAACAAGTAGTATAGCAAAACTGACTATTAGGACCAGAAATGAGGGTGGGAGAAAGTAATGGAAAGTGACTTGTATAGTATTTACAAAGTGCTAAGCATCGTGCTTTAAAAGTGTAATCTCATTTAAGGAAGGGTAGATTCTGGATAAAAAAGGAAAGATTTTTAAATATGGTGAAAAACTTGAGAAAAAAGGCACGATGTGGTTCTGGAAAAGATGGAGTAGATTCCTTTTTTCATACTCCTCTCACTAAGTACAATGAGAAACCCTGGGTATAATACAAAAAACAAACATAAGAAGACTCAAAGATAAAAAGAAGGTGGACTAGACAAAGACCTTGAATAGGGTATGAGATTTTGTTGGTTTATCCAGGTTAGTGTGATGCCCCGATAAATTCCAGCATGATTTGAAGAATGAATAGAGAAGTATTTGCAAAGTGCCCTTGGGGAATTGGGGAGAAAGAGGAAAAAATTCAACTTCCCCATTTGGAGAATTCCTGATATTCTTGCAAGTACTGGGGACAACCAAATCAACAGGCTGAGCCCTAGATCTTGGGGTTCGCCCCTATGAAACTTATCCCTGCAAAGGACAGACTAAGCCTACTTAAAATAAGTCCTAAGGGTCACCCCCAGAGAATCTCTTTTGTTGCTTAGATGCTGCCTCTCTCTCTAAGCCAACTCGGCATGTGAACTCACTGCCTTCACCCCACTACGTGGGACATTACTCCCAGGGGTTTAAGCCTCCCTGGCAGTGTGGGGCATAAATCCTGAGATGAGCTAGGACTCGGCATCAAGGATTAGAAGAAACCTTCTCAACCAAAAGCGGGAAGAGAGAAATAAGACAAAATAAAAGTGTCAGTGGCTGAGAGATTTCAAATAGAGTTGAGAGGTTATCCTGGAGGCTATTCTTATGCATTATATAGATATGCCCTTTTTGGTCTATGGTGTATTAGTATGGCTAGAAGGAAGTACCTGAAACTGTAGAGCTGTGTTGTAGTATCTTTGCTTCTTGAAGATGACTGTCTAAAGATAAAGCTTTTGCAATGTGCTGTATGATCGTAAAATGTGGTTCTGGAAAAGATGGAGTAGATTCCTTTTTTTCATACTCCTCTCACTAAGTACAATGAGAAACCCTGGGCATAATACAAAAAACAAACATCTGTGTCTGATACTCTTTTTTATCCACAGTACGGACAGATGAGTAAAAAATACAGATAAAAAATAAACATATAATAGGTGAAACCAAGGAAAAAAAAAAAAAAAGAAAAGCTCTGCAAGGGCTCTGAATATGAAATTATCATTTGACCCAGGTTCCACAAAAAGAGGTCATGATCTCAGTAGGGTGACTCCTTGCTAAAATAGAAAAAATGAATAGAAGCCAGAGTTTTATAATACCCAAATATTCAGGATACAAAAATTAACAATCACTCATCATATCAAGAACCAGGAAAAATCACATCTTAAATGAGAAAAGACTAACAAAAGATGCCAATGCCAAGATGACTGTTTTAGTTTGCTAATGCTGCAAGAATGCAATACACAGAGATGGATTTGACTTTTATAAAGGGGATTTACTTAGTTACAAATTTACTAATTTGGGAAGGCACATGACAACCACTGCTGGGCTTCGCTCCCTGCTTCTAGGTTCAAACCACTTTGCCTGGGGTTCCTTTCTACATCTCCAAATTCTGGGCCTGAGTTGGCTCTGAGCTGCGCTGTGCCGCACTCCTTCTCTCTCTTCTGACCTCTCCTTTTAAGCCTCATTCATTAACCTACCACAGATGTAATCACCTACAGATGAATTTCACATACTGATGTTTTAAAGTCCAATGCAAGAGAACAACTTGGTACCAACACCTGGCCAAGTTAACACCTGAACCTAACTACTAACAATAACTCAGATGTTAAAAAATTAAGTGACAGGGATTTTAAAAGAGCCATCACAAAACTGCCTCAATAAGCAATTATAAACACTCTTGATACAAATGAAAAAAGAGAAAATCTTAACAAAAAATATGCTATAAAGAACCAAATGATAGTTTTAGAACTAAAAAATATATAATAGTTGAAATAAAAAAATCACTGGACTGCTAAACAGAATTGAATGTAGAATAGTAGAATGTATATGAAAGAGGTAAGAATCAGTGAATCTGCCATAACTATATGGAATCTTGAATAGGGAGTGAGATTTTTTTGGTTTGTACAGGTTAGTGTGATGCCCCAATATATCCCAGAGTAATTTGGGCAGAGAAGAAAAAAGTATTCGCAAATTCCCCTTGAGGAACCAGGGAGAAAGGAGGAAATATTCAACTTCCCCATCTGGGGAATTCCTGATATTCTCACAAGCAGTGGGGACAACAAATTCAATAGGCTGAGCCCTCAATCTTGGGGCTCACCCTTATGAAACTTACTCCTGCAAAGGAGAAGCTAAACTTATGATTAATGCCACTCTGTCTAAGCCAACTCAGCAGATGAACTCACTGCCCTTCCCAGTAACCGGAACATGACTCCCAGAGATGTAAATCTCCCTGGCAACATGGGACAAGACTCCTGGGGATGAGCCGCAACCTGGTGTGATGGGATTGAGAAAGCCTTCTCGACCAAAAGGGAGAAGAGAGAAATGAGACAAAATAAAGTTTCAGTGGCTGAGAGATTTCAGAGTAAAGAGGTTATCTGGGAGGATATTATACATTATATAGATACTGCTTTTTAGTTTATGGTGTACTAGAGTGGCCAGAGCAAAGTACCTGAAACTGTTGAACTGTAATCAGTAGCCTTGATTCTTAAAGATGACTGTATAACTACGCTGCTTTTACAATGTGACCATGTGATTGTGAAAATCTTGCGTCTAATGCTCCCTTTATCCAGGGTATGGACAGATGAGTTTAAAAATAAGGACAATAAATAAATAATAAACAATAGTGGGAGATAAGGGGTAAAAAAAAAAAAAACAATTAGATAGATTGCAATGTTAGTAGTCAATGAGAGGGAGGGGTAAGGGGTCTGGGTGTATGGGTTTTTTCTTTTGTCTTTTTATTTTTTTTTCTAGAGTGATGCAAATGTTCTAAAAATGATCATGGTGCTAAATACACAGCTATGTGATGGTATTGTGAGCTACTGATTATATACTTTGGAAGGACTGTATGTGTGTGAAAATGCCTCAATAAAAATATTAAAAACAAAAACAAAACTAAAGACAAGGAAAAAATATTTAAAGCAGGCAAGAAACAATATATAACCTATAGGGGAACTATTATTTTAAATATGAGCAGACTTCCCATCGGAACCCATAGCAGTCAAAAGGAAGTGGCACAGCTTTCAAGTGGTTGAAGAACAGAACTGTCAACTCAGAATTATATATTTAGTGAGAATATCCTTCATGTATGAAGGGCAAATAAAGATATTTTTCAGAAAAAAACTGAGACAATTTGTCAATAACAGATCTACCCTTAAGTTGTGGCTAAAGGAAGGTCTCTAAGCAGAAAGGAAATAAGAGAATAAAGTCTGGAATTTCAGAAAGGAAAAAACAACAGAATGGGTAAATAAGGGGTAAAAGATTTACACGTAAAAAGAAATACAAAACGCTCTTAAGAAGAGATGATTAACCTAACATTTCTCAAAGAAATGTTAATTAAAACAACCATTTTATCTTAACCTAATAGGCTGGCAAAGATCAAAGAGTTTAATAAGTTTTGCAAAGAGTTTAGGGAAATTTATTCTCCTATATCATGATTGCACAGTCTAAGAAAATTCCAAATGCATGACTCCTTTAATGGAGTAATTCACTTCTAGGAACCTATCTTCCACGATAAACATTCACACACACACGGAATGATATACAAAAGTTATTCATTTCACTACTTGCTATAAAATACTGAAGCAACCTGAAAGTTCACCAATAAAATACTGAAAACAACCTAAATGTCTACCAATAAAGACCAATTACATAAATACTGGTATATCCACATAAAATATCCTGCAGTTAGAAAATAAAACAATGATACACAGGAAACCAATTATTAGTTGTCTGTAGGGATAGGAACTGAGAGGCAGTAATGGGGAAGAGATTTTCCACTGACTACCCTTTTATGCTTTTTAAAATTTTGAACCAAATTAATGTATTAAATTAACAAAATCAAAGAAATGTTTAAAATTTCAAGTATGGTAATAATTTTTACCCTGCCTCAAAAAAACCTTTTACTTCCTGCCTAACCAACTATACAAAATCTGTCTTAAAGTATTTTTTACAAACATATAAGTATAGTTAAGATGAAACAGTATTGGAGACTTCCGGGTAAAGATGGCGGCTTAACAATGTGCGCGTTTTAGTTGGTCCTCCAGAACAATTACTAAATAGCCAGAAACAGTACAGAACAGCTCCTGGGGCCACGTCAGTGACCAGACACACAGCGTACCCCAGCCTGGACCAGCTGGACCGGCTGCGAGCACCCCGCAGAACCGTGAGTTCCCAAAGCTGTGGCAGCCAGCGCCCCTCCCCAACAGGCCACTTCCCAGAGGGGAAAGGAAAGGACTTTACCAGCAGCAGGGACTGGGCACAATCAAACGCCAATTGTGGAACTAATTAACAAATTCTGACTACTAAAATTAGGCCCCCAGCTTAGGTGAACCTGATCAAAGCAGAGGTTGCTCATTTTTGCCCTGGCACCAAGGGGGCAGGACTGACAGAAAAAAAGGGAGAAAAAAAAAAAAGAAGGAAACAGAGGTTTTTGTGGCTGTGTATCTACAAAGGCTTGACTGCTTCGGGATACAGCGGCAGGACTTTTCAGGCTGCAACTGCCCCAGGCATAGGCAGAAGTGAGCTCTTTTGGGGGCTTGTCAGGAGCCTGTGCCTTCCCCAGGGCAGGGGTGAAGCCCAACTCAGGTGGAATCCCTCCCTCAAGGAATTCAGACACCAGGGCTTGGTAATTTGAAGCCATTAAAACCAGCCTACAACCTCTCCTCTGTCTCCACCACACCCCCAGCCAAAGTTAAAGGTACCACATCATCTTATGCTGGTGGGACCTGCAGTCAGACAAGTGCCACACACAGGGCAGGATAAGA
>PVIY010029563.1:0-31891 GCA_004026745.1 Myrmecophaga tridactyla
TTAGATTTAGCATCACTAATTGCAGAAGACACTCCCCTTTGGCTGATTACAAATGGAATCAGCTGTGGATGCAGCTGACGTGATCATGACCTAATCCTATGAAATGTCCTCATTGCAACAAACAGACCAGCGCTTGCCCAATCAGATAAACAGGTACCACAACTTGGCCAAGTTGACACGTGTCCCTAACCATGACAATGTTCTTTCATGAATTGTAACAAATGTGCCACACTAATGCAAGGTGTTAATAATAACGTGGTAATTAGGAACTCTATATTTTACATATTTTATGTGTGAATTTTCTGTGAACCTACAGTTTCTCTAGTAAAAAATTAAAAATAATAACAAAAAAATCATTAGCCATCAGGGAAATGCAAAATAAAATGACATGATATCACTACACACTATCAGTTGGAATGACTAAAATAAATTTTTCAAAAACACAGTGACAACACAAAATGTGTTGAGGATCTGGAGAAATTGGATCACTACACTGGTGAAATTGTAATATGGGTGCAGTCAGCCTGGAAAACAGTTTGGGAGTTTCATTTAAAACTACACATGCAACTACCATATGACCCAGCAGTTGTACTCTTGGGCATTTATCCCAGAGAAATGAAAACTTATGTTCATACAAAAACCTGTATGCAAATGTTCATAGCAGTTTGATTCGTAATAGTGAAAAATTGGCAACTTTTAGATGTCCTTATACAGGTTAATGGTTAAACAAATTATGGTATATTCATAACATAGAGTTCCACTCATCAATAAGAAGGAAATAATTATTGATACATTCCACAACTTGGCTGAATCTTTAGAGAATTATGCTGGATAAGAAAAATCCATTCCAAAGTTTGCATTATAAGGATTAAATTTGTGTAACATTTTAGAATGTATTTTTATTGAGAAACATCCACACACATCCAACCATATTAAACAAATAATGGATCACAATATCATTACATAGTTGTGTATTCTTCAGTATGATCATTTTTAGAACATTTGCATTACTCCAATAAAAGAAATAAAAAGAGAGGAAAAAAAGAACTTATACATCCCATACCCCTTACTGATGCACAGTATTTCAATCTACCCAATTTTCACCCTTTCTCTTCCACTATTTTTTTTTTCTTTTGGCATGGGCAGGCACTGGGAATCGAGCCCCGGTCTTTGGCATGGCAGGTGAGAACTCTGCCTGCTAAGCCACCGTGGCCAGCCCTCTCTCCCACTATTATTTATTTATTCTTCTTCTTTTTTTTTTTTTCAAATCATCTGTCCATACTCTGGACAAAAGGAGCATCAGACTCAAGGATTTCAAAATCGCACAGTCACATTGTAAAAGCTGTATAGTTATACAATTTTCTTCAAGATTCAAGGCTACCGGAACACAGTTTAATGGTTTTGGGTATTTCCCTCTAGCCACTCCAACACCATAAACTAAAAAGGATTATCTATATAATGCATCAGATTAACCTCCACCATAATCTCTCAACTCTGTTTGAATCTCTCAGCCACTGAGACATTATTTTGTCTCTTTTCTCTCTTCCCCTTTTGGTCAAGAAGGCTTTCTCATTCCCATGATGCTGGGTCCCCACGTATCCCTGGGAGTTCTGTCCCATGTTGCCAGGGATATTTACATACCTGGGAGTCATGTCCCATGTAGTGGGGAGGGCAGTGAGTTCACCTCCAAGTGGGCTTATAGAGAGAGGCCACATATGAGCAACAAAAGAAGCTCTCCAGGATTGACTCTTAGGCACAATTATTAGTAGGTTTAGCTTCTCCTTTGCATGAATAAACTTCACACTGGAGTCCCAAGATTAAGAGCTAAGCCTATAGAATAGGCTGTCTCCACTGCTTGTGAGAATATCAGGAATTCCCCACATGGTGAAGTTGAATATTTCCTCCTTTATCCCCAGTCACCCAAGGGGACTGGGCAAATATTTTTTTTATTCTCTGCCCAAATTACTCTGGGATATATTAGGGCATTACACTAATCTGGACAAATCAATAAGATCACACACCCTATTCAAGATTCCATGTAATTATGATGTTCAAATAAACTGACCATACAAGTTAAGTGAGACAATGTGCTAACTGAAACATAAATTTTGCACCTAATAAACATCTCTCCATTTCATCTCACACAGAGATTAAACTTTGAAAATATGGGCCATATCATCCTTTACCCAGAATTCTGATTTAACTTAGTCCTATCCAGATCAGCTTCATTCACATCTCTAGACGTAATCTCATAAATTTTCAGCTTTTGTTTTTAATCAAGTGCTGAATTGAGTAATGCTGACTTTCATAGTATCAATTGCTCTAACTCTGAATCTCAGGGGTCAAATAAATACCTGAAGTTTCAGAGAATGACCAGGTTATACACAAACAGCTCAGTATCTCAGAATTTAGTAATATCAATTATTACTCCTAAATGTATGTGACTACTGTGAGAGCTTACAATCTAGGAACCTTTACAATAAGCCCCAGCCTAATAACCCATGCTCTTGACTTCAATTCTCTGAGTTTGTATATTATAGTTGGTCCACATCAGTGAGGCATGATATTTGTCTTCTTATTTCTGACATTTCATTCAGCACACTGTCCTTAAAGTTCATCCACCTAGTTGTGTGCCTCACGACTTCATTCCTTTTTGCAGCCACTCAGTAGTCCATTGTAAGTAAATGGCACTGTTCCCCCTTCCTTCCCTCAGTCATTGTACCCTTTGGCCACCTCCATCCATTGAGAATCATGAACACTGCCACCTCAAGCTGCAGTGTACAAATGTCTATTTGTGTCCCCACTATCAGTTCCTCCACGTATATACCTAGTACTGGGTTGCATAATCATATGGCAACCCCGCTTCTAGTGTCCTGTGGAATCACCACACTGCCCTCCGAGGGGCTGCGTCTCTCAGCTTCCCTACCAGCAGAGAAGAGGTTCATTACTTTCTCTACATTTTCTCTAGCACTTGTTTCTCTCTGTTCATTTTTAACCAATTTTATTCACACATGATAGAATCCAACCTAAGTAAGTCGACATGTCTTCACCACTATAATCTACCTAAAGACATTACCTTTTCTTCCACAAAGAATCCACACCCTTCCCCCATGCCTCCCATTTGTTGACATTCAGTTTTAGCATAATGCCTTTGTTACATTTAGTGGAAGCATATTACAAGATTGTTGTTGACTATAGACCCTAGCTTATATTGATTGTACTTTTTCCTGTATACCAATATTTTCAAGACCTTGCAATGCTGATATTCATTTGTTCTCCCTCATGCAAAAACATTTTTCTATCTGTAGAAAAATGGGGATTCTATCTAATCCCCATCTTTGTGCACTCTGGCATTTCTAAATTATACCATCTCAGTCTATATCCACCTTCTTTCCTTCTGGTTTCATATGTGCACCAGTCCTTCTTCCTCAACCTTACTCACATTTAGCTTCATTCAGTGTACTTATAGTATTGTGCTATCATCATGTAGTATTGTGCTACCCATTTCTGAATTTTTATAGTTAGTCCTGGTGCATGATCTGTATTTCTTCCGTCCCAAATGCCCAATCTGTACCTAATTTTATCTCCTGATAACCTGTGTTCTTACCTTCAATTCTCAAATTTCACTCATGAATATTAGTTCATATTAGTGAGACCATATAGTATTTGTCCTTTTTGTTTCTGGTTAATTTTACTCAGTATAATGTCCTCAAGATTAATCCATGTTGTTACATGCTTCATGACCTTATTCTGTCTTACAGCTGCATAGTATTCCATCATATGGATATACTGCAGCTTGTTTACTCACTCATCTGTTAATGGACATTTGGGCTATTTCCATCTCTTTGTAATCGTAAATAATGCTGCTATAACATCAGTGTCCAAATGTCTATTTATGTCCTTGTCTTCAGTTCTTCTGAATATATCCCTTTTAATGGTATTGCTGGAACATGACAATTCCATACTTAGCATCCTGAGGAACCACCGAACTCTCTTCCAGAGCATTTATACCATATTACATTCCCACCAACAGTGGATAAGTGTGTGTCTTTCTTCACATCCTCTCCAGCACTTGTTGTTTTCTGTTTAATAGATAATGGCCATTCTAATGGGTGTGAGATATCTCATTGTGGTTTTGATTTACATTTCCCTAATAGCCAGTGAAGTTGAACATCTTTTCATATGCCTTTTTGCTATTTTTATTTCCTCTTCTAAAAAGTTTCTGTTCATATCTTTTGCCCATTTTTGAATTGGATTGTTTGCTTTTTGTTGCTGAGTTGAAAAATCTCTTTGTATATTCTGGATACTAAGCCCTCATCTCATATGTGGTTTCCAAATACTGTCTCTCATTATGTAGGCTACCTTTTTAGTCTCCTGACAAAGTTCTTTGATGTACAAAAGTTTGATTTTGAGCAGATCCTACTTATGTATTTCTTTTTTCAATGCTCATGCTTTGGGTGTAAGGTCTAGGAAACCAGCTTTTATTACAAGATTTATAGGATATTTCCCTAAGTTTTCTTCTACCAGTTTTACAGTCTTAACCCTAATGTCTAGGTCTTTGCTCCTTTTTGAGTTAGTTTTTGTATAGGGTATGAGATATGGACCCTTTTTCATGCTTCTGCATATGGATATGCAGTTCTCCAAACACCATTTATTGAAGAGGCTACTCCATCCCAGGTGGGTTGGCTTGACTGTCTTATCAAAGATCAATTGTGCATGCATAAAAGGGTCTCTTCTGAACATTCACTTCAATTTGCTTGGTTAGTATATCTGTCTTTATGCCAGTACCATGCTGTTTTGACCACTGTAGCTTCATAATATGATTTAAAGAAGGTTGTGACTTTAAATCATTTTTTTTCTCCCACTTCATTTTTCTTTATCAAGATACTTTTAGCTCTTTGGAACACCCTGCCCTTCCAAATAAGTCTGGTTATTGGTTTTTCTATTTCTGCAAAGTAAGTTGTTAGGATTTTAATTGGTATTGCACTGAATTTATAAATCAATTTGGGTAGAATTGACATCTTATGTATATTTAGTCTTCCAATCCATGAAAACAGTATTCCTTTCCATTTATTTAGGTCTTCTATGATTTCTTTTAGCAATTTCTTATAGATTTCTGTGTATAGGACTTTTTTTATCCTTAGTTAAATTTATTCCTAAATATTTTATTCTTTTAATTGCTATTGTAAATGAAATTTTTTTCTTGATTTCCTCTTATCACTAATGTATAGAAACACTACTGATTTTGGGGTGTTTATCTTTTTTTATATTTTTTTATTAATTAAAAAGAAATTACAAGAAAGAAACACAAACATCCATAATATATGCTCATTCCATTCTACATATATAATCAGTAATTCACAATATCATCACATAATTTCATATTCATCATCATGATCATTTCTTAGAACATTTGCATCAATTCAGAAAAAGAAATAAAAAGACAACAGAAAAATAAAACAAAAACAGTAAGAGAAAAAAATTTTACATACCATACCCCTCACCCCTCCCTTTCATTGATCACTAGCATTACAAACTGAATTTATTTTAACATTTGTTCCCCCTAATATTTAATTTTATTCCATATGTTCTACCCATCTGTTGACAGGGTAGATAAAAGGAGCATCAGACACAAGGTTTTCACAATCACACAGTCACATTGTGAAAGCTGTATCATTATACAATCATCATCAAGAAACATGGCTACTGGAACACAGCTCTACATTTTCAGGCAGCTCCCTCCAACCTCTCCATTACATCTTGGATAACAAGGTGATTGGGGTGTTTATCTTTTACCCTGCCACTTTGCTCATTTATTAGCTTTAGTAGTTTTGCTGTAGATTTTTCAGGATTTTTGATATATAGTATAATGTCATCTGTAAATAGTGAGAGTTTTACTTCTTTACAATCTGGATACGTTTATTTCTTTTTCTTGTCTAATTGCTCTGATTAGAACTTCCAGCACAGTGTTGAATAACAATGATGACAGTGGACATCCTTGTCTTGTTTCTGATCTTAGAGAAAAAGCTTTCAATCTTTCCTCATTGTGGATAATGTTAGCTGTGGGTTTTTCATGTATTCCCTTTATCATGTTGAGGAAGTTTTCTTCTATTCCTATTCTTTGAAGTGTTTTCATCAAGAAAGGATGTTGAATTTTGTCAAATGCCTTTTCTGTATCAATCGAGATGATCATGTGGTTTTTCCTGCTTTGACTTATTAATATGATTTATTACATTCTTTGATTTTCTTGTGTTGAACCAGCATTGCATACCTGGAATAAATCCTATTTGGTCATGGTGTGTAACTCTTTTAATGTGCTGCTGGATTCAATTTGCAAGTATTTTGTCGAGGATTTTTGCATCTATATACACAAAAGAGATTGGTCTGTAATTTTCTTTTCTTTTAATATCTTTGTCTGGCTTTGGTATTAGGCTGATGTTGGCTTCACAGAATGAGTTAGGTAGCATTCCCTGTTCTTCAAATTTTTTGAAGAGTTTGAGCAGGATTGGTGCTAATTCTTTTGTTTGGATGCTTAGTAGAATTCACATGTGAATTATTTTGCTCTTGGACTTTTCTTTTTAGGTAGCTTCTTGATGACTGATTCAATCTCTTTACTTATGATTGTTTTGTTGAAGTCATCTATTTCTTCTTGAGTCAATGTTAGTTGTTCATGCCTTTTTATGAAGTTGTGCATTTCATCTACATTGTCTAAGTTATTAGCATATAGTTACTCATAGTATCCTCTTTTTACCTCCTTCATTTCTGCAGGGTCAGTGGTTGTGTCCCTTCTTGCATTTCTGATTTTCTTTATTTGCATCCCCTCTCTCTCTCTCTTTTTTTTTTTTTTTTTGTCAGTCTAGCTAAGGGCCCATTGATTTTATTGATTTTCTCAAAGAACTAACTTCTGGTTTTGTTGATTTCCTCAATTGTTTATATATTCCCAATTTCATTTATTTCTGCCTAATCTTTGTAATTTATTTCCTTTTGTTTGCTTTGGAGCTAGTTTGCTGTTCTTTCTCTAGTTCTTCCAAGTGAACAGTTAATTTCTCGATTTTTTATCTTTCTTCTTTTTTAATATAGGCATTTAGAGGAACAATTTTCCCTCTCAGCACTGCCTTTGCTATGTCCCATAAATTATGATATGTTGTGTTTTTGTTTTCATTTGTCTCATGATATTTACTGATTTCTCTTGTAATTTCTTCCTTGACCCACTGATTGTTTAAGAGTGTGTTGTTTAGCCTCCGTATATTTATGAATATTTTGGTCCTCTGCCTGTTATTGATTTCCAACTTCATTCCATTATGATCCAAGAAAGTGTTTTTTATGATTTGAATCTTTTTAAATTTATTGAGACCTGCATTGTGATCCAGCATATGATCTCTCCTTGAGAACGATCCATGAGCACCTGAGAAAAATGTGTATCCTTCTGTTGAGGGGTGTAATGTTCTATGAATGTCTGCTAAGTCTAGTGCATGTATCATATTATTCAAAATCTGTTTCCTTATTGATCCTCTGTCTGAATGTTCTATCCATTGATGAGAGTGGGTGTGCCAGTTTGAATCTGTTGTGTACCCCAGAAAAGCCAAGTTCTTTAATCCTTATTTGTATTGCTGGGTGGGAGCTTTTTGATTGTTTTCATGGAGATGTGACACACCCAACTGTGGGTGGTAACTTTTGATTAGGTGGTTTCATAGAGATGTGTCTCTACCCATTCAAGGTGGTGGGGTTGCTTATTGGGGCCCTTTAAGAGGGAGCCATTTTAGAAAAAGCTTTAGAACCCATGCAGCCAGAGACCTCTGTGGATGAAGAAGGAAAACACCCATGGAGAAGCTTCATGAAGGAAGAAGCTTGAAGAGAAAGCTAGCAAACTTTACCATGTGCCCTTCCAGCTGAGAGAGAAAACCCCAAACTTCATCAGCCTTCTTTGAGTGAAGGTACCCTCTTTTTGATGCCTTAATTAGGCCATTTTCATACCCTTGCCTTAATTTGGACATTTTTGTGGCCTTAGAACTGTAAATTTACAACTTAATAAATTCCTCTTTTTAAAAGCCATTATGTTTCTTGCATATGGCATTTCAGCAGCTTGCAAACCAGAACAAATTTTGGTACTGGAGAAGTGGGGTGCTGCTGCAGTTTGCAAATACTAAACATGTTGGAATGGCTTTTTAAATGGGTAAAGGGAAGATTCTGGAAGACTTGTGAGGAGCTTGATAGAGAATGCATAGAATGCTTTGAAGAGACTGCTGGTAGAAATGTGGACTCTCAAGATACCTCTGATGAGGCTTTAGACAGAAATGATGAATGTGTTGCTCCAAACTGGAAAGAAGGCATTTGTGTGGGATTTTAACCATTCTACCTGGTCCAGACTGGTGTATAGTCAGTGTCCAGTCACTAATGTTCCCCCAACAGTTGTTCTGTACTGTTCTTGGCTATTTACTAGCTGCTCTGGAAGACAAACTAAATTTTGCACCTCACTATGCTGCCATCTTGCCCCACTTCCCTTGAAGAAAGTTTGAAATTTGCACTCTGGTTCTGCCACGTACAGGCTGTAAGGACCTAAGCAAGTTTCCTAAGCTCTGTGTGTCTGTTTCTTTATCTTTAAACTAAAAGTGATCATTATCCCTATTTTACTAGAAAATTGTGAGGATTAAATATAGTTAATATATGTTAAGAGCTTAGAAAATGCCTGAAACTTAGTCTAGTGTAAGTCTTTGTTATTGGTGTTGTAATCTATTGTCTTTGATGAAGTTGCGTTATGGTAGGGTGAGGGGGAATATATATGACATAACTTAAAAGAATTCCTAATAACCATTGTCATTAATGGCTGGATTAATGGATTAATTAAATGGAATGGATTCAAAATTTAATGAATATGTATACTGAGATGCATTCATTCCCAATGCATCTTCCATAGCATGTGTCTTGCCTATTAATTGAATGGAACTGATTCCCAGTAATTCATAAGTAATAAACCAAGAAATTAAATCACTAACATATTTTAAAGTGTGTCTAAAATACAATAAATAAATCATTTAGTAAACACAGTTTCCTAAGAATAAATGACCTTTATACATTTTAGTGCCTCATAGTTCTATTTGGGGTCTTATTTACTCCAATCTTTCAAACTCCAGTTGAATTCCGCATGTGAGTTTGATTGAAAAGAATTCTCTAACTTTGTCATAAAGAGCTCTGATAACTATGTAAGTTCAACTAGTGAGGCTGTATTTAATGTTAGTTTTTAAAATAGTTGATATGGATACTATGGCTTTTCTCTGATTAGTAACAAATTAGCAGGGAAACATTGGGATATAAAAATAAAATCTATACTATACTAATTAGAAATGCAGTATTTTTTTCAACAGCATACAAAATTCATTTCCGATAAAAATTTTTCAAGTATTATGGTCTTTCTAAACACCAGACAGACACCTAAATTTGCATTTGTATTTTGCAAAAGTGTAAAATAGTCCACATTTACAGTGAATTCAACTCGTTAGGATTTGGGGTAACAATACCAGGTCTCTATATCAGCAGCATAGTAGTAAAATGAGTTCATGAGAAATAAAATAAATCTATCACTTGTGGTCAATCTTATACTAACAAAGGGAATCTCCCTTACTATGAATACAGTGAGCCATTATTTAAAATAAAGGACGAGGGAAGTTCAGTGACACTAATAAAATAAAGAATCAGTATAGAGCTCTTTCAAAATTTTTTCTTGCCATTTGGGCTCTAGGCAACAGCTATAGTGGCTCAAATGGCATTTTCATAAATGCCAATTTGATTTCAGAGGAGACTTTCACAATATGGAGAAGTCACAACATTCATCATTAGTTTAAGCTAAGGGGTCTGATCTCTCTTCTTATAAGTCACATAATTCTCATTTTATGTTAATAGAAGTTATGCCTAATTATCAAGGGGAGAGTAGATTTCTAAATTATAGTCTCTTCTTGAAGAGTTATGAATCTAACCTCCATTAACACTGGGGAATGTTAAAAAGGCAACTCTTTGAGTGCTGAGATAAAAATATGTCCCTCTATTGGAAGGTTATATTTTATCTGCAACTGAATAATTTTGACTTAAGTGACCTATATTGAGAAATACATTTAATAGTGAGAAGATGGTGGGTTGATGGAGCCCTACCAGGCCAGAACAGAAAGTTCAGGGCATTAACAGTAACTGTAGGAATATAGGACATGATGTTATTCCCAAAAATCATCAGGAAGAGAAAATACAATAGAGAGAAAAAAATAGCATGATCCATTTCCCACTCCAACCCCAACTCCTCAGATGATCAAGTTAATGTTTCCTTAAATGGAGTTCTTGTGTCAGATTTCTTTATTTTCAAAAGGTTCAGTGGGGTGGGCCATGGGTGGCTCAGCAGGCAGAGTTCTCACCTGCCATGCCGGAGACCCAGGTTCGATTCCTGGTGCCTGCAAATGCAAAAAAAAAAAAAAAAAGAAGTTCAGTGTTTTATAGGCTTCCTTCCAGGGAGAAATAAACCCAAAGTTTTGTTTAGTTTTGAAGCGCTCACCCTGTCCTTAATATAGAGTTTGCTGAAACCCACTTGTTGGTATTCTGAGAAAATTTGCTGCCTCATCTGTGATAAAGCTAGCATAGAAAGAAAGCTTCCAATTTAAAGCCAGATATGAATGTCTTCGAATATGCGGGAACAGGTTAATGATGTCTTCCTAGTAGAATTGCTTCCTCAAGGAGGCACTAGTTTTTGGAATAAGCCACCTAGGTCCTCCCTCCCTTCCTCCCCTCTTATCCTTACCCTCTTGTTGTTCCTCCCCCTTTTTTCCTCCTCACCCCCTCCTTCCTTCTCTCCTCCTGCTTCCCCTCTTCCTTTTTCTCTTCCCCTTCCCTTTTTCTTCTTCCTTTCAGTCCTCTATCTCCTCCTCTCCTCTCCTTTCCCTTGTACCTCCCACGTTAGTTCCTGTAACATTGCTGAAAAAATCTGTCCCAGATTTTGAGTGCTTTGAAATTCTTATGATAGGAAATGTACCCAGAATTTTAATCTGATTATTAAAAAAAGAACTGTAGATTCAATTTCTTGAAATAGCTTACTTCTATTTTACTGACTTAGTTTCCTTGGGGCTCAGTGAATGCCATCTGAAGTAGGTGGTATTTGAAAAATAAACAAGCCCAATTATTCTATATTTAATTTAGGCTGAAATTGCTTTAAAAATTAGGGAATATATCACTGGCCTTTTTTTTTTCTTCACTGGCTGCCAAAAGGAATTTTGATGTGTTTGTGCATTATTTTTGAGCTTGAGCTCAAGAAGAACAATCATCAAGCCACAAAAATTTATCTGAAAAGTGAAGCATATTTAGTGGGATAAACTTAGCATCTGATTAAGAATGGCCTTTGATCTTGTAACAAAGGAGTTGCCTCTGTACCATCACCCCTGTGTAATCTTATTATTTCCAGGCTTTGGGTCCATCAATCAGACATTTTGACATTCAGTAGCACAGCTGCTTTCGTTATCTAGTTTTTTTCTTTTAAGGATGTAGATTGATTCTCCATGTCAGACATCTTCAGAAAATATAAGTTCTTCATTAAATATATACTAATATCATTGATAATAGAATACTTTTTAAAAAATCAAAAAGACTCCACATAATCCCAATCAAAATTCTGAAAACCTTCTTCACAGTAGTGGAAAAGCAATCATTACATTTCTATAGAAGGTAAGGGGTCTCAAATAGTCAAAACCATCTCGAAATAGGACAAAATTGGAGAATTTATGTTTACTGATTTTTTTTTGTGGGGGGTGCATGGTCCAGGTATCGAACCTGGTTCTGCTGCATTAAATGTGAGCATTCTATCACTGACCCACCTGTGCACCCTTTGTTTACTAATTTTAAAACTTATTACAAAGCCTATGTTAATCAAAACAGCTGGTACTGGCACAAGGCCAGACATATAGACCACCGGAATTGAATTGAGAGTTCAGAAATAAACCTTTATACCTTTGGCCTATTGATCTCTGGCCAGGGTGTCAAGTCCTCTCAATGGAGAAAGAAAAGTCTCTTCAACAAATAGTGCTGGGAAAACTGGATGCCCATATGCAAAAGAATGAAGTGGGACCCCTAACTACATACCATATATAAAAATTAACTCAGAATGAATAAAAACTCTAAATATAAGGATCAAAACTATAAAACCACTGGAAGAAAACATAGGGAAACATCCACAAGACCTTATTTTAGGTATTGGTTTGTTATACTTTACACTAAGAGCACTAGCAACAAAAGGAAAAATAAATAAATGAGACTTCATAAAAATTTAAAATTTTTGTGCATCCAATGGCTAAGAAAGTGAAAAGACAACTACAGAATGGAGAAATATTTGGAAACCATATATTTGATAAGGGTTTAATATCCAGATATATAAAGAAATCATACAACCTAACATCAAAAATGCAAGTGAGTTAAAAATGATAAAAAGACTTGAATAAACATTTCTCCAAAGAAGATACACAAATGGCCAAATAGTACATAAAAATATGTTCAACAACATTGGCCATCAGGGAAATGCAACTCAAAATTACAATGAAAAAAAACTACAATGAGATAACATCTCACACTTACTATTAAAACAGAAAATAAATGTGGGAGAGGATGTGAAGAAATAGGATCAATCTTACATTGTTGCTGGGAATGTATAATGGTGCAGCCACTGTGGAAAACAATTTGGTGATCCCTTAGAAAGTTAAGTATAGAATTACCATATGACCTGACAATCCCTCTTCTAGGTATATATCCCAAAAGAATTGAAAACAAACTCAAAACAGATATCTGCAAACCGGTGTCACAGCAGCATTATTCCCAAAAGGGAATAATCCCACCTTTCACCAAAAGGTGAAAGCAACCCAAGTGTCCATCAACAGCTGAATAGATATTATGAATAGGTAATATTCCATCAATGGAATATTATTCAGCTATAAAAAGGAATGAAGTTCAAAGTGCTACACTGGTGAATCTTGAACATGTCACTTTGAGTGAAATAATCCAGACACAAAAGGACAAATATTATAAAATCTCACTTATATGAAATAAGGATATACAAATTCATAAAGTCAGATATTAGAAATCTGTTGTAACCTTGTTTTATTATAGGACCCAAGTGCCTCTGAGGCCAATGTGATTCTCATTTCATTCTCAAATGAAAATACCTGCTTTTCCTTTCCTTTTAAAAATATGACTCTAAATGCAAGCCGGCTCCTTTACCTTGTGTTCAAGCAGTGATCTGATCATATTAGAAGAAAAACCATCTGTTGTACTTCAATCTCTGTGTCATATTATTAGGGAATTTCCAATAATAATTTTGACTCTTCCTAAGGTTCAGTTTAAGAACACAATTCAGATCCTAAACCCCTGTAGGTTGCAAACTCAGTTGACCATGTATATTAACTGGAAGAGTTTATTTTAATGTTTGTGGAATAAAATGCCTTCCAAAAGTGTGGTATACATTATTTATACTGAAATCTTCTGGTGTGTTAAGTTAAGCCTATCAAAAACCTAAGTAACATTACTTCAATAATACTACTGCAATGCTATGAAAACACTACTGAATCCATATTGGAGAATAACCAGATTCAGTGTCATGTTTATGAATGAATTTATTAGACTCACTAATTTACTTGCAAAAATATTCTGCAAGAAAGAGGATAGCTTTGTTATTAAGGACATTAAACTGTTGATTATCATAAAGTTAATGTTATAAATTGAAATGAGTAAAGAAAACTCTCATCACAAACATTTCATTTTATTTTTAAAGTTAAATTTTTATTGAAATGCAGTTTATGTAGAGAAACGTGCAGATGAAAGTGAAGAACTCACTATATTTTCACAAACTGAACACACCTGTATGAACAGTATTCATTTTAAGATGCAAACATCAGCACCCCTGGCGTCTTCTCATGCTTCTTTCCAAGTGTGTGTCTGCACATGTGCGCATGCACGTACGCGCGCGCACACACACACACTCCTCCCCCAATGGTAGTCATTATTCTGACTTTTAACAACATAGATTAATTTTAGCTATACTTTATAGAATGGAATCATATGATATATACTTTTCTGTGTGTGACTGACTTATTCTACTCAACATTGAGTTTGTGAGATTGATCCATGTGAAATTGCAAGCCCTTGGAGATATTTCATTGTCACTGCAAATTGTTTTAGTCTCCTGACAGCTAAAACAAATATCAGATAATGGATTGGCTTAACAACAAGGATTTATTGGCTCATGGTTTCAGAGGCTAGAAGGCTTTCTTCCTTCCAGGGCAGATTGCTGGCTGGCAATCTTTGAGGTTCCTTGACTTTTCCATCATATGGCAATGTACTTGGTGTTTTCTCCTTTCTCTTCCAGCTTCTGGCTACTCCACAAGGCTCCTCTCTCTGTGGCCTTTTTTATAAGGCCACAAGTAATAGGATAAAAGCCCATCCTGTTTTGATTGGGCCATACCTTAGCTGAAGTAACCTCATCAAATGGTCCTAATTTCAATGGGTTCATACTCAGAGGAATGTTTTTCTGGGGTACACAACTTCAAGCCACCACACTGGAGTTCCTTGTTTGGAAGTATTGCAGATAATGCTACTATGAATATTTAAATACATGTCTTTTTATGAACATGTGTGCACATTTTTGTGAATGTACCTAGCAGTGGATTTCTTGGGTCATTGGTCATGCATATTTTCATCTTTACTTTTTTGTTTTGTTTTGTTTTGTTTGTTTTTTTGCATAGGCAGGCACAGGGAATCGAACCCTGATTTCTGGCATGGCAGGCAGGAACTCTGCCTGCTGAATATTTTCATCTTTGATAGGGAATGTTGGTTTTCAAAGTTTTTGTCAGTTTATGCTTACAGCAGCAGTTTGTGATAGTTCCTAACAAATGCTATTTTCTGTCTTGTCAGTTTTTGCCACTATGGTAGGTATATACTCTCAACTCAAACATTGTAGTGATTGAAATTTCCTATGATAAATGTATATAATCTCAAGCTTCCAGGTCAACAATTCTAAGATAATTGTTAAAATAAACTTCTCATTATTGCAGGAAAGGCCTTGTTTTTAACAGGGTTACTTTGAAACTTATTTCATGACAATGGGACATAGAACCATTATAGATTTAACTTAAATTCTGGTTTCTGACTGTTCCTCTTTCTCCCTATCTTTGCAAACCAATATGAATGACTAAATCATACCTTACATTCATAAAAGAAACTTTATTAATACAACATTCATTTTTTTCCATTGTGCCCAGGGAATTTTGGTATTCTGTCTTAAATGTGACCAAGATCTATTTAAAGTCAGAAAATAACCCTTTCAGAGCAGTCTTGTACACTATAATCCTTAACACAATGTAGAAGAAATGCTTGTAGTTTCATTTTCTTAGGATATGCCTAAGTTAAAGAAGAAGGCTATCTATAAATGCAAGTCCCCTTGTTGCATCTCAAAAGGCACGGTATTTTTCAAAATCACAAGACTCTACAGAGTGTATGAGTTGTAAAGACTTAAAGTTTATATTAGTACTTGGTTAGGAAGCTATGATTTTTAGAGTCAATTAGAGCATATTCGTGTCAATTAATTTATAAATAGATAAGGAAAAATTAAAATAATATAAGTTATAGGAAGACAGTATCACTCTATAATGTTGGTAGTTCTTTAAAAGAAAGTGTTTCTGAGTTATAACTGTTCTGTTGCAAAAAGCTTTAGAAATAAGAATATTGTCATTATAGAGATACAAAAACAATTAATTTTGACTTAATTGAATGTGTTGATTCAGTTCTAGTGACCCTAATAGAAAGGTCACAACAAGTATTGAGCTGTGTAATATTAAGATAATACTAATTATTTTAATTATTCCTTTCAAAAATAAGTCTTATGAAAATGAGACCAGACATGTTGTTTCAGTTTGCTAAAGCTGACGAAATGGAATATACCAGAAATGGACTGGCTTTTAAATAGGGATTTATTTGCTTATAAATTTACAGTAATAAGGCTGTGAAAATGTCCAAATTAAGGCATCAGTAGGACAATTCCTTCTCTGAAGGCTGGTTACCAGCACGCTTGGGCTCCTCTGTCAGTAGCAAGATACATAGTGATTTCTGATGGTCCTTCCTTCTGGGGTTTCAATGCTTCAGCTTCTGGCTTCTCAATTCGTGGATTTTTCTCTAAACTTCTCTGTGTGTTTCTCTGTGAGCCTCTTCATCTCTCTTTGTGTTTTATCCTCTAATAAAGGACTCCAGTAAGGGGATTAAGTCCTTCCTTGAATGAGGTGGGTAACATCTTAATTGAAATAACCTACTCAAAAGGTCTATACTCACAGAATGGATTAAAAGAACTTGACCTTATCTGGGGTAAATACAACTTCAAACTACCACACACATCCATATGCAGCTCATGACTTATCCAGACAGTATATTCTAAATTTATGGGTACATAGCAGCTGAGCAGAATATCTTTTAAATATATAAGCCATCTTCAGGGAAGGGAAAAAATACTATTTACAAAACAATATGGAAAGTAGTAACTTCCCAATAGAAAATGAAAAATTAAATGTAATTTTTATTAGGCATTTACCATATATAACATGTTTAGCATCCTACCTGGCATATAATAACTAATGAATGATGACCTCCCTCCCCCCTCAAAAAAGGAGAAAAGCATGATAATAATAAATGTTATTAGCTGTATTTTAAAAATGAAGAAGTTGAGGCTCAAAGAGATTAAAATAAAAAATTGTGTCCAAATCACATATGTAATATTTTTCAGATGTAGAATTCAAACTTACTAAACAATAGAAACCCAATTTAACCTATCAAAATGATAAAGCTTAAAAAATTATAATACAGGCAATCATTGCTTTATATGGTACCGACATGCATGGATTTCAGTTACCATGGATTGGAAAAATAACACCAGTTGGTCAACAACATGTTTCATATTTCCATTACCAGTTTACTTACTGTGAGTAATTGCATAAAGTACCATTTTTGCTACTAGCTCTTCAGTCAACAAATTACTACTTAAATAACAGAAGCCCAACATGACCACTGACCAATCACATGTATTTTCTTCAGCATATTGGTGATTGGTCACTGAACATCTATTATTCAGTTCAGACACAGATAGAAAAGGGTGTCATTGTGTTATTTCCTTGTTTCTCTGTGATTAACCCATCTGGTATTTTACAAATATTGATAATCAAAAGAGGGAATTGGCCAACACAGATGAAAGTGTAGCAAGGGAGCGTAGGTGACAATGCTGGAAGTGAAATTCCAATTGGATGCAAATGGAGTTATAGAAAAAAAATCTGACTGTGGGAATACTGACACTGCCATTGTTCAAGACACTCTAGATACAGCCAGAGTCAGGTGACCTCATTGATAGAAGTGAGTGTGCTGGCTTGAAAGGATGTATGTATCCTAGAAAAACTATGTTTTAATCCTAATCCCATTTTATAAGGCAGCCATTTCTTCTAATCCCTATTCAGTACCTATATTGGAAACTTTAATTAGTTTATCTCCTTGGAGATGTGACTCAATCAGTGTGGGTATTAAACTTCATTAAAGAAGTGTCTCCACCCATTCTGTGTGGGTCTTGATTGGTTTTATTGGAATCCTTTAAAAGAAGAAGCACTTTGGAAAAAGCTAGAGAACAACAAGAAAGAAAGCCAGGAGATTCTGAGAGAGCAGAGAATGCCGCAGAACCACAAAGCAGAGAGTCCACCAGCCAGAGACTTTTAGAGATTAAGAAGGGGAACTAGAGAGGAAGCTAGCAGATGACACCATGTTTGCCATGTGCCCTTCCAGCCAAGAGAGAAACCTTGACCGTGTTCACCATGTGCCTTTCCAGATGAGAGAGAAACCTTGAACTTCACCGGCCTTCTTGAGTCAAGGTATCCTTCCCTGGATGCCTTAGATTGGACATTTCTATAGACTTGCTTTAATTGGGACAGTTCCATGGCCTAAAAACTGTTAACTTGTAACTTATTAAATTCCCGTTTTTAAAAGCCATTCTGTTTCTGGAATACTGCATTCCAGCAGCTGGCAAACTAGAGCAGTGAGGAAAGTGGTTGTGACAGTAAGGATGAAGATGTCTCAGAGGAAAAGATGCTGGCAAAAAACTTCACATTAAAGGAACTCTTGGCGATGGCTCATGACATTGAAAGCACAAAGGAACAATGTTGGAATCTGATCCAAACTTAGAAAGGAGTCTGACAATTTGCCAATGCACAGAAAAGATGCTTGCTTATCCTAAATTAGAAAGGCAATCACTGTTCAAATTACTCTTGATAAGTTTTGTACAAAAAACCCCCCACCTTAATTCTCAATGTTTCTAATATTTTAAATTTCACAGGACACTAAATAAACATTAGCTTTACAATTTTTCTTCATTTTCCTGAAAATTTATAACCAACAGTAAGACAGTTTTTAGTATTTTGACAAAAAATTTTAAAGGTCATAGAACAATAATAATTTTCCCTATGGACTATTATGATCTCTATGCACAATTTCAGCTTACATGGCCATTTTTTTGATTCCACACTCTCATGTGAAGTGAGGACTGCTTGTGCTGAATTCTGGTGGTTTTGCAATGAGGTGAGCATTCACAAATACAGAGGTAGAAATGAATAGACCAAACTCTTCATGTAGGGCAAGTTTAGTGAATGTGATAAGGAACCTACACATTTTATTGTCTTTGGCCTTGTAATTTTGCCTTTGGGTTGCATCACCTGGAAACAGAGATATAATCAGAGATTTATATAGCAGAATGTCATTTTCATATCTGAGATAGCTAGGTTTGCTGAAGAGGTAGGGTGGGCTTGGAGAAAAAAAAAATCATGAAAGGCAGACAGACTGGGGCTTCCTTAAGTACAGAACAAAGTCCAATGAATTTGGGCACACATTAATATTGTTCACTCAAAAAGAAGTTGAAACAGTTTCTGAGATCTGAAACTTAGAGTTGCCTAGCAGGTTTCATCACCATGTGCAAGTCATATCATCTCATTCTTCTCTCCTTAATTCTCTAGACACTTCTTATTTCAGTTAGAATAAAATCCAAATTCCTTACTGTGGCCTATGAAACCTTACATGATCAGGCTCTTCTCAATCCTTTACCTTCCTCTCCCATTACACTGATCACATTTCTGTTCCTTTTCACTTCAGAAGCTTTTCACATGCTGTTCCTCTGCTTAGAAAACTTGGCACCCCCACCTTCATATGATTGACTCCTTCTCCCCTAAGTCTCAGCTCAAATGTTGTGCTTTCTAAATGGCTGTCTGAGCTTTGTCTCCCCCACACCAATCACTCTGTAAAATTTCCCTCTTCTTTACATTCTTCCTGCTACTATTCTCTATCTGTCTTAGCTTGGGTTGTCCAGGATTCAGAGTGTGAACAAAGTTTTGAAGATAAGAGATTTAGGGGGGATGTTCCCAAGAGTGGAGGCTGACCATATAGGGGTGGTTTAGAATTTCTACTGCTATGGGACATCGCTTCATCTTTTAAAATGCATCTCAGAACTGTCCAGCCTGAGGATGTAGACATATTTACCCTTCTGCTACTCCAATGGCCAGAAGCAGTCCCATAAACATTAACTACCCTAAATGTCCAGGAATTAAGCAGGTTCTTATAGTTGGCTCATGCCATGATATCTTAATATGTTTGGAGGTAGGAAGCAAGAGGCACATGGAATGAGGTCCAACATAAGCTACTGTGAGGTTGCATTAGCACAAAGCTAGTCAAAGCCAGGGAAGAGATATTATTGCTTTAGTGTCTGGAGTGAGAGGCGAGTCAAGGAGGATATAGTATTGTAGAAGAGGCTTTAATTACACTAGCAGGGATTGTGTATGCACATATTCATATACTGTTCATCTCTATATTTTATGAGTACATGACTGTCAAGCTTGGTCCGATAAGTAGAATATAGTATTTCTAGTTAAGCTTGTGGCCTCTGAGGGGTCTAGAGTTATTGAAGGCTAGAAACATCCTCAGCAGAAGCAGAAGGAAATCCTTGTGGAAAGGATCCTTGATGTAATTCTGGGTTTCCGATACATTAATATGAACCAATAAGAGCTCACAATCAATCATGGGTGAGAGTCAGCCCCAAATCAGCAAAAAAACAAAAAAATTCAGATTTAGACCTTGGGATGGTTTGAAGCTGTATGTACCCCAGAAAAATGTTCTTAAATTTAATCCATTCCTGTGGGTGGGAACCCATTGTTAGTGTGACCTTTTGTCTAGGTTACTTCATTTAAGGTGTGGCCCACCTCATTCATGATGGGTCTTAATCCTGTTACTGGGGTCCTTTATAAGTAGAATGAAATTCAGAAATAGAACCCACAGGGAGCAAGAAGCTAAACATCAACAGAACCCAGAAAAGGGGGAGAGACAAGGAGATGCTGCCATGTACCTTGCCATGTGACAGAAAAGCTAAGGGCCAAGGATCATCAGCAGCCAACCCCAAAATGCCACAATCTTCAGGAAGAAAACATCATCTTTATGATTTCCTGATTTGGACTTGTTTACTCAGCCTCAAACAGTAAGTGAATACATTCCCATTGTTAAACCTGACTCATTTCATGGTTATGCTTGAGCAGTCTAGGAAACTAAAATAGACCCCTAAGCATTCAATAGGGGAATATCAGACACAGAATATAAAATTACCATGTGATTAATTAAAGAAATAAAAGATGGAATAAAATTGAACAAGCAACAAGTTATAAAGTAATAACCAGACATTGATAGGTAAGAGTCTATATTTGCACCCAATATGGCCGATTTTTTGACACTAGAACTGTGCTAAGAAAATACATGTATAGTCCATTCATGTAAATATATAGAGAAACATTGTCATTAATTAAAAATATAGTAAAATGTGCTTGAAATTTAATTAGCGTCCATAACAGATACAGATCTCTATTGACCCCTTTTCTCTTGATTACAGGAGAAAAAAAATTAGGGCAAATGTCTTTATTCATTACGGTTTTGCCTTTTAGTTTACAAATTCTTTCAATTCTCCCTATACCTTTTGGACTATATCTGCCGCATTTGTCAGACAGGTGTTTTCAATTTTTCTCCATTTCCAGAATATTCCTTTTCTATATTGGTTTTGAAATGATCAAGTTGGTATTCTCAAAAGTAAAGACAATACAGAAAAAAGTTTTGACAATGACCAGAAAAATTTTAAAGCAGCAAAATATAACTTTAAGAATTAAAAATATAATTTTCAAAAGTCAATGGATGGGGTGCATAAGTGGTTCAGTGGTAGAATACGCACCAGCCATGTAGGAGACCTGGGTTCAATTACTGGCCATGCCCCCTCACTGAACCCCCCCCCCCGCCAAAGTCAACAAATTGGATTAATAGCAGGATAAATAGCCGAAGAGAAAATGCTGGTCTGGAAGATAAAATGGAAGAAAATTTCCTGTGAGGGGATAAATATCATCCTATGATCACATATCCCTGAAAATGATTTTCAAATACCAGAATAAAATAAACATATTCTTAGATAACCAAACAGATATTCACTGATGGCTCTTCTAAAACATATATTTCAGAAAGAAGGAAAATGATCTCAGATAAGGAAAAACAATGAAATTGGTAACCAAATGGAACTGCATAAAAAAACGGCTGTATAAAATAAGAATATTAACATATAAGATTAAAACATTATCAGATAGGGCATCTATGAAAAACCACAATGAGATATTATTTTAGGGCATCTATGAAAAACCACAATGAGATATTATTTCACTCCCCTTAGATTGGCTATCATAAATATGACAGACAATAAAAAATGTTGCTGGTAGGCATGTAAAATGGTATCAGTACTATTATGGTTGGGTTCATGTGTCAACTTGGCCAGGTAATGGTGCTCAGTTGTCTGGTCAAGCAAACACTGGCCTTGTAAGGACATTTCACGGCTGGTTAATAAACCAGCAGGCTGGTTTATTAAATCATTGGTACATCCATGGTTGATCACATCTGCAATTGGCCAAGGGAAGTGTCTTACGCAATAGTGACATTAAACCTAATTAACTGAAGGCTTTAAAGGAGAAGTCAGAAGAGAGAATCTCTCTTTCCACTTCAGCCAGCCAGCTCCTCCTGGAGGGTTCATGGATGACCTTCATCGGAGCTGTCGGTTTGCAACCTGCCCTATGAAGTTTGCACTTGTGCATCCCTAGAGTTGCATGAGACATTTTTATGAAATCTTGTATTTACCAATATCTCCTGTTATTTCTGTTTCCCTAGAGAAACCTGACTGATTCAACTACATGGGAAAACAGTTTGGCAGTTTCTAAAAAGGTGAAACATAGAGTTACCATATGACCTAGCAAATCAACTCCTACATAGCTACTTGAGAGAAATGCAATCATATGTTCACAAATAGTCTTGCATGTGAATGTTCTTAGCAGCATTAGCCATGAATGTTTCCTCAAATTGGAAACAGTCTCCAGAATGTCTATTAGCTGCTGAGTGGTTAGAAAATATGGTGTTATCCATGCAATGGAATGTCATTCAGCAACCCCAAGAAATTAACTATTCAGACATGAGATAAGGATGAACTTCAAAAACATTACGCTAAGATAAAGAAGCCAGATAAAAGAGACGGTAGGGACTGACCGTAAATAGGCATGATGTATCTTAATGGGGTGATGAAACTATTCTAAAATTGATTTATGTTAATGCTTGCCCAACTTGATAAACTTAAAAACCTCTTAATTGGTACACTTGAAATGGGTGAATTACAGGATTTCTAAAATATGCCTTAGTAAGGGTATTAAAAAAATCAGTAGGAGACATGGTTTATGATCCTAGCTCACCACAAAGTAATTTGATAAATGTGAAAACACCTCTTACTGAACCCCCCCCCCCATATTATTAGAACTAAAATACTAAAAATAATGGATGTACTTTGTGAAAGGTGGGGTGGGGATGATTAGAGTAAACGTGTTCTAAGGACCTTGAACTGATTGGGGAGTTGTTATGAATATTAACTTTAAAGTACACATGTGAATACTTTTAGAGTAACTACTCAAAAGATAGAATGTATAACTCCCATACAAGTATAAAGAAAGGAAAAAAACAACAAAAAGCTCAACCATTAAATATGCAAGGAAGGAGATGCAAGAAAGCAAAAATTAGAATGGAAAAATTAAACCTTAGTAATTGCAACTAATGCAAATTTACTAAACTCATATAGTGAGAGACAGAGATTGTCGAATTGAATAAAAATCAAAATGAAGCTCTTTGTTGAATTTAAATTCATTCCTAAAATACAAGGAAAGGTTTGAAGTAAAGCAATGGAAAAGGATATACAAGGCAAATACTAAGTAAAGCATGGATAACTTCATTAATATAAGACAAAATAAATTTTAATTAAAAATTATTAGTGATAAAAAGATCATTAGATAAAAATAAAATCTCAACTTACTAAGAAGACATAGTAATTCTAAACATGTATATACTTCACAAATTAGCCCTAAAAATTGTTGAGGCGAAAATTGTTTAAACTGCACAGAGCAGCTTATAAGTTTAGTGTCACATTAGAAGATTTACACAACTTAAGAAAGTTATTGATAGGGCTGGAAGATAACTACTATTAAAAGTTGTATATTTCAATAATCTTCTCAATATTGCTGATTCATTGAAAGTGATTGAGTTATGCTTTTTTTTGCCTAGAAAATGGCCAAATTTTGTAAAAGCTCAATGCTTGCTTGAGAAGAACTTGGGTCATCTATTTGTTGGACACAAGGTTTAGTATGTATCTTCTATAGTTTCAGGCTTACTTACTGCATTTTTCAAACCTTTGTCATTTTATAGATATCTTTCCTCATGCAAAGAAAGTATCAGGCTCAAAATCCTACAACACTTTCAAGAAACAAATCATTGCAGTTTCATTTCACAGATAACAGAGAGAGAAACTTCTTCACAAATCCCATCCTGTGAGGCACAATAGAAACAACATATTTTAATTAAAATATTAGCAAAATTTAATATTTTGCTAATATTTTAAAATTAAAATTCAACAATCTATACAAAAGATAATACAACCAAACTAAGTTGATTTTATCCCAGGAATGCATGGGTGAGCTAACCTTAAAAGTTTATAGTATAATTTACACACTAATTTTATTTAAGGATGAAAACCAGACAGTTTCATAGATGTCAAATAAGCATTTATTGTCAAAGAACATTCATTTCTGATAAAACTTTTAGTAAATTTTAAATAAGAGGGAATTTTTAAATCTGTTAAAGAGTACCAAAAACCTACAGAAAACACAATTCTTAACACTAATCCTTTAAAAGTAGGAACAAGACAAAGATGCCCACTCTCACTGCTACTCTGCCACCTTATATAGGAATTCTCAGCCAGTGCAGGAAGGAAAGAAAGAAATAAAAAGTGTGAAAAAAGAAACCAATTTTCATCATTTCTGGCATGTGATGACCCTCATAGGAAACAGAAAGTTTTAAAATAATAACAGTTTAGCAAGATGACTGGATGCAATACCAACAGTGAAAATTAACATTTCTATACAACAACTGAAAATTTATAAAACATAATTTTGAAAAGATAATATTATGCTAGTAATAAAAAATACAAGGTACTTAGAAATAAATACAATAAATATGCAAGATTTATATGAAAAAAATTATAGTATTTTATTTTAAAATATAAACAAAGTCCTAAATAAATAAAAATAAATGTCCATGTTTACAAATAGGAAGGCTTAATCTTGTAAAAATGTTAATTTCTCCAAACTGATCTGTAGATTAACTATAATTCTAATAAAAATCCTAACAGACATTTTAGAGTAACTTCCCAAGGTGATTTTAAGTTTTAATGGAAGACCAAATAAATGCCCAAGAATGAGCAAGAGACTACTAAAAAAAACAAAAAAACAGGAAGTTGAAAGGACTAGCCCTACCAGAAAGGAAAAAGTATAATAAAAAGTTCAATAATTAGCACAGTGTACTGTGGTCGGCAAATTGACCAATGGAACAGGCTCAAGAGCTCAAATGAAACCCACATTTTACATGGCATTTTTCTATATGGTGGAGACTGCAAACTAATGGAGAAAAGATGTAAGTTTCAATAAAGTTGCTGGGTATCATGGTCAGGTTCATGTGTCAACTTGGCCAAGTGGTGGTACCTGTTTGTCTGGTTGGGCAAGTGCTGGCCTGTCTGTTGCGATGAAGACATTTCATAGAATTAAAGCATGATTACATCAGCTGCATCCACAGCTGATTCCATTTGTAATCAGCCAAGGGGAGTGTCTTCTGCAATGAGTAATCTAATCACTGGAAGCCTTTTAAGGAGGATTCAGGAGAAACAGGCTCTCTTCCTGCTTTGACTGGCGAACCTCTCTTGTGCGGTTCTTCCAGACCCTCCATTGGAATAGTTGGCTTCACAGCCTGTCCTGCAGATTTTGGACTCTGCATTCCCGTGGTTATGTGGACACTTTTATAAATTTTATATTTGCGAGTATTTCCTGTTGATTCTGTTTCTCTACAGAACCCTAACTAATACACTGGGACAATTCGTTACTCAAGTAGAGAAAAATTGAAATAGGTTCCTTACCTCACACCCACAAAAAACATCAATGCTTGATGAATCAAAAACTTAAGCATAAAGGCAAGTATTTTAGAAGACAATATGTAGAGTATGTTCACAGCTTCAAGCATAAAAAAATATTGTACCACAAAAGCTGTTAACCATTAAGGAAATTATTGGTAATTTTTTCACTATTCAACATAAAGAGAATAAAAAGATAAGCCAAAAGGTAACAGAAATTATTAGTACTATATATAATGGACAAAGTTTATAAATAAGGATTATATATCAGTATATATAAGAATTTCTTATATTGATTTATAAGGAATTAGTAAGGAAAAATAGACAAGCCAATAGGAAAATTGGCAAGGGTCATGAATAAGCAGTTGACGGAAGAGAAAATGTAAATAGTGAATTGCCTTATGAAGATGTGCTAACCCTTCTTAGTAAGCAGGGAAATGCCAATTCAGATCACAAAATAAATATGCTTTACTGCCTCTGGATTGGTAAAATTATGAGTCTGGCAACATGAAGTATTGGCAAAATGTAGCCTAACAGGACCACTCATACATTCCTAGTAAGATTGTTCATAGAAGCATTATTTATAATGCAAAATGCTAGAAGTAACCCAAGATTCATTGACAGGATAATTGATATAGTGTGGATTATTATACAGCAGTAAAAATGTGCTGTAGATACATGTACCAGCAAAATGGAATCTTAAAAATTGTATTGGTTAGGAATAAAAAAGCAAATGATCCAATTTTTATGATGATCGAAATCAAGCAAAATTACATGATACAGACATATATGACCAATCTATCTTTTAAAAGACAAGAGAATGGTAAAAATAAAATTCAAGATAGTGGTTACCTGGGAGCAGAGACAGGGATTTGGGATAGGGAAGGACCATACAAATTAATGTAAAGATATTGGTAATGTTCTTAGGTTGAGTGGTAGAATCATAGGTGTTTATTTTGTTAGGCATCATAAATAAATACATGTTATATATGCTCTGTATGTACCAAATATTTTGTGATACAAATAAAATGAAATTCATATGTCTTTAAAGTGTTACAGGAACCCAGATGTATTAAACACTTTGAAAGTAACTATTTTAATTGCAATGTTGATGGATTCGAGTTTAAGCAGTCAGTAGAATGTCCTGGCAAATCTTGTAGTCCTTGAGTTCCACTCCATTCAGAGTAGAATCATTACTCTGCCATTTACAAGCTGCATAATACTGGAAACATTTCTTAACTTCTCTTTGCCTAATTTTCCTCATCTTTTAAATGAGGATAAAATGGGTAATCTTTCACAGGGTATTGCAAAGATTACATGAAAGGAAGAAGGGAAAGCTCTTAGTGCTTGATTGTTTGAACACATAGTAAATGCCCTAATGAATGTGATCCAGGTAAATTAGACCAGAGGCCTGAAATCTGTTTTTACACATGCTTTCTTGCACTTCTGCCATTACCCTTAAAAGACCTGGCACCCAGGAAGCTGCTTTCCCTTTTGCCTGAGCTCCAGAATGAAGGCACATGGGCCCAGCCCATAGTTTGTAGCAAAACCCAAGAAGTCTGCAGTTTGAAGCAGAGCTGCTTGCTTGAGCTGGCCTGGATGAACTAATTTCCAGTTGATCAGCAGTCATAGGGTTGGAACTAAATAATTGTTTTAAGCTTATGAGCATTAGAGTATGTTCTCTGCAAAATTAGGTGACTGATAATGAACTGCTTATTGTATTATAATAATTATTATTATTATGGACATCAAACATTTCAAAGATTGTTGGCATTCGGTTTACAAGATTCATCTTGCTTCCCCACATTTAGTGCCTTAAGACACTGGGAATTTCAGTCTTTATTTAGAGCAGCTGCCACTAGCACAAATGGCCTATGCACATGGACCTTGTCTCTCCTTTCGTATCAGAACATATAGATTTGAATGAGCTCTGTTTCAGCACATGCTGCCAGGGCCAGCAAGACCTGAGGTCACAGAAGTGACATACTATCACTAGTAAAAGAGTCAGCTCTATCTTATGAATGTCTCCCTTTGCTGTTAGAGACTTTTGCAGTCCATAAGCCACTCAGGCATATATTGTTATATTGATGTGCATTTAAACCTGTATGGTAGCCAAGGCCAGTATTAAGTTGTTTCATGCTGATGAAGAGCCCTGATCTCTGAGAGGTTACGGTGACCTGCCCAAGGCTTATAAATGGTTCTGCACCACTCAGTTGCCAATTCTGATGTCAAATACTGGCTTTCTCTCACTACTTCAAGTAGGCCTTTCATTAGCCCCAACTTTCTTGCTGGAGAAAACATTTTTTGACAGATGTCTCCCTGGTGTCAGGAAGTGTGCTTCCATGCAGACAGCAGCAGCTTCTCATCCCTATGTCAGCCCCTGGAACTCAGAAAAATATACAGATCCCAAAACATTGTCAGTGAAGTCTGGATATGTAGGTCTTTTGCTGAATGTCTCAATTTGTGTCTGTTGGTTAGAAGATCTGGAGACGGAGGTCTTGCAGGTGGGATAGGGACAAATTTTTACCTAAGGTAACTTGGAAATATATGAACAGGTTAACAATCCTGTGTATTAATGAAACATTAAAGACTAGACAAACCAAACATTCCTTTCATATACTTATTTAGAAATTAAGGTGTCATGTGAAACAAATTGATGAATGAATTCACCATCTTTTCTTTAAAATTTCTGCACAAATAGTAACAAGGTAGTGAGAGATTTCCAAGGGGTTGCCTCTGTTTAGGACAACATTATCATATGGCCCTTTTGTGAAATTTTTAAAATAATGTTGCATTATTTTAATTTATACACCTTCTGATTACTAACAGGAATATGAGTTCCTCAAAAAATGTCTTGTAGGAAGAGAACTGGCTTTTATGATTTAGTGTTAGGGATCAAGGCCTGAGCCTTTGGCTGCCTGAATTTTTATCTCCATTCCACCACTTACAACTTGTGTGGGCAAGTTGGACTTGCTTCTTGAGCTCTCTGAACCTCAGGTTTCTCATCTGTAAACTTGAGTACCTAACAAGATCTTTTCCATAGGTTTTGTGAAGATTAAATAAGATCATATACAGTGCTTAGAAAAATAACTGGTACCAGTGGGTGCTCTAATGCTAGGAATTTACTAATTATTGCTCAAACAGCCATGTACTGGGCATGATCTTTGTCAAGTCATATCATCACTGTATGTCAGTTGCTTCATCTGAGAAGTGTGTAGCACTAGTTGCTTTATCTGAATATTATGTGGTGATTAGGTTAAAGGGTTGGACTCTTGAGTCCAGTTTGCTTGAGTTTCAGACTCCATGGACAAGTCATATACATCCCTAAGCTTCAATGACCTTTTTAAAATAAATGCTGAAAAATAAAAGAATCTACCTCCAAAGGGTTGTTGAGAAAATTAAAAGAGTAAATAGATGAAAAGCATTTACCAAACTGCCTTACTCATACCAAAACTCAATGGTAGCCGTAATAAAACAATGAAGGAACTGGAATAAAGATCTTATGTTTATTATACTTTGTCTTCATTGGTCTGAAAGTGTTGACTCAGGAAACCTCTAACAAGAACATTTTAAAATCAAGCAAGTGACATCTTTGTGCTGTTAGTTGCCCATTTTTGACTCCTGTTGGGTAGCTCAGTATGAGCTTGGCTTTGGGCCCCTTCTCCCTAAGGGGGCATGTTTGAGGCTGAGCCAGAGTCCATAAACACACAGTGGGCACCATGGCTCCCAGCTGCTGCCAATATGTTGCCTAGAACACACTCTCCTTGAGAAGGCTTCCCTGTGTTGTCATCCCTAAAGTTGTTGGAATGAAAGACATTTCTCAAAAGTCTCTTTTTTTCAGCATTAGAGTTTTCATTTCTGATAGTTCTGAAAACCCATTTCTGCCCATCTCTTACCCCACTGCAGTAAGGCTTTGTCATCTCTGAACACATCTCCACACCCGGAATACTGTCTTTCACTCCAGACTGTAAAAATCCAGGCTTATCTGCCTTTAAAGTTTCACAGACAATCATGAAAGCATCCCTTTCTCTACACTTCTCATCATACTCAAAAAGAAAAAAAAATAAATCTAAACTATCTACCACACTTACAAGGCCCTCCGTGGTCTGGCCTAGCCTGCCTCTCTGACCCCGTCTCCTTTTTACTATATTTCAGCCACACAGGCTGCTGTCTGTTCCTTGAAGACTCCAAGTTCATTTTCCCGTGTGCCTTCTTAGTATTCACTATCCCCTGTGCTGGAAAAACTCTCCTTGAAAATTATTACCTGATTGGCTTTTCTTTCCCTTTCCTCAAAGAGGACTTCTCTGAACCCATATTTTTTAAAGACCCTCTAATCCCATTCCAGCCACTCTTGCACAATAATTCTCAATTTGGGTGGTTTGTCCAAGCCAGAATTTGATCCCAGGTCTTCTTTCTCTGTCTAATATTCTTTTCACTCCTTTGTGCAATCCCAATATTTATGAAATCCAAACCTGTCACCTATAGTAAGCAGTGATTTCTGGATAAACTAGAGATAACTTATTTTAATGATTCATGGGTCTCAAAGTAGAAGTAAATACATGATTTTAATAGATTAACTATTGTTACTCTTTGAACATTAGTCACTGTTTATGTAGAACTAGACCTGTATTGTATGTTACATGTGGCTATTAAGCACTTGAAATGTAGATAATCCAAACTGAGGTGTCCTCTAAATATAGAATATGGACTGGATTTTAACGACAGTAAAAAATAAGACGGAACATAAAATATCTCAACAATTTTTAATCTTGGTTAAAAATGGAAACAAAATGTTTTGGATTTAATGTTTTAATCAATTATTAAAGTTAATTTCATCTGATTATGAAATTATTTTAATTTTTTTTTAATTTGCATATGGGCAGGAGGCACCAGGGATCGAACTCCAGACCTCCAGCACGGCAGGTCGGAGCTCTGCCTGCTGAGCCACGGCAGCCGCCCATGAAATTATTTTAATGTGATTACTGGAATATTTTAAATTGTATATGTGGCTTACATTATGGCTCACATTGTATTTTTATTGAACAGTGTTCCTCTAAAGTTTACAGTTTTCTTGAGATAGTTTCCTGATTTCATTCTTTAAGTATCATGTTCTTCCTTTTTAAAATGTCTGAAATTTTTATCCCAGTATTTTAAGTCTCATTTTACATAGTCATCAGTTTATTTCCTGTCTTTGGTATGCTATACTTTAATTTAGACCATGGTTGTGCTATTTTTTTTTTTTTTTGCATGCTCTATGGCATATCACATTTCATTATTTTTCCACTTGAGTATCCTGTATTGCAGCACCATTTGTTGAAGTTTTGTTTGTTTGTTTTGTTTTTTGGGGGAAGTGCATGGACTGGGAATCAGACCTGGGTCTCCCACATGGCAGGCGAGAATTCTACCACTGAACTTCCCTTGCACCCCTGTTTTGTTATTTAAAGTGATTTAACCTTCCTAGATATTTGAAATGACTTTCAAATAAAAATTTCAGGTATATTTAAAAAATTCTGTGTTTTTTTTTTCACTTTCGCTGCTTTACTTTTTTTTATTTTTTGTATACTATATGGCCAGGTCACATTTCTTTCTTTTTCCTTGTGAGTATCTGTGCTGGCTTGAAAGGAAGTATGCCCCCTAAGAAAGCCATGTTTTAATATAAATCCCATTTCATAAAGGTAGAATAATTTATATTCAATACTGTATGTTTGAAACTGTGATTGGATCATCTCCCTGGTTGATGTGATTTAGTCAAGAGTGCTTGTTAAATTGGATTAAGGGACGACATGTCTCCACCCATTTGGGTGGGTCTTAATTGGTTTATTGGAGTCCTATAAAAGAGGAAATATTTTGGAGAATTAGAGATTCAGAGAGAGTGACACTACGAAGTAGAGAGTCCACCAGCCAGCGACCTTTGGAGATAAGGAAGGAAGACGCCTCCCGGGGAGCTTCATGAAACCAGAAGCCAGGAGAGAAAGTTAGCAGATGATGCCGTATTCGCCATGTGCCCTTCCAGCCGAGAGAGAAGCCCTGACTGTGTTTGCCAAGCGCCTTCTCACTTGAGAGAGAAACCCTGAACTTCATCGGCCTTCTTGAACCAAGGTATGTTTTCCTGGATGCCTTTGATTGGACTTTTCTATAAACTTGTTTTAATTCTCGGCCTTAGAACTGTAAACTAGCAACTCATTAAATTCTCCCTTTTAAAAGCCGTTCCGTTTCTGGTATATTGCATTCCGGCAGCTAGCAAACTAGAACAGTATCCCATTATTGCAGCACCATTTTGTTGAATTTTTGTTTGTTTGGTTT
>PVIY010029564.1:0-31896 GCA_004026745.1 Myrmecophaga tridactyla
GTAGTGCACCCGAGGAACCCGGCCTGGCTTACTTCTTAGTCCTGTGTACTCGTCCGTGCACTCCCTTGAACTCTGCAGCTCATGCCCCCACGCCAGGCTCCAGCTTTCTGCCTCTCAGTTCCTTGGCCTCTGCAACCAGGGCTGCTGCATGTGGTGCTCCCAAGTCAGCCTCACTCCCGAATTGTTGCCTCAGTTGCCCTCTTGTCCCTTCTCTAACTTTTCCGTGGAGCAGGGCTTCCATCTTCCCGGAAGTCTGTAGTTACTTATTAAATGTGTATGTTTATAGTAATACTGTGTCCGTAGTAGGTACTTGGGAGTATTTTGATAAGGTTGATTGCATCTCTTCTGTTGGATTATTTATTGTTATTGATTATTTATTATATTGTTATCCCTTCTCTCCCTCTTTCTATCACAATGAAACAATAGCAGACCAATTAAATAATATTTGAAAACTTTAGCCTAATATTTAGTGATTTTTAGGTATGAGTAATTTTAGATGAGTTGTATTAATGTAGTCTCCCCTTTATGTCTTCTGCCTCCAAATTGTTAAGAACACCAAGTATTTTTGAAGCATGTTTTTGTTGATAAATTGCTGAACAACTCTTTGGCATTCTGTGGGTTTATAATACCATCCATATTAGAAATTCATATTTATAGACTATTTGACTGGCCTCTGTCTATGCCAGAGATTATTTCCTGAGTCAGGCTATTCTTTAATGTTTTTTATTATTTTCTATTCAGAATGGACTCATTTGGTTTTTAAATAATTTCTTGTTTCATAATTTATTAAGAGAAATTACTAAATTTTGGTGGATACTTTTCATTTTATATGTATTTACTGAATACCTACTATGTGCCTAGCACCATCTTAGATTTTAGAGATACACGATTTATTGAACCCTGCTTTGTGCCCTTAAAGTTGTGGAGATAGAGCAGTGTGTCACACACAGAAGAATTTCCCAGGGAAGTCTTAGGAGAATGAAATTGGTTGCTAGTTAGTGAAGATACTCCAGGGAAAATTATAACCCAGTCTTTAGTAATGTAATGGCTTTTGCTTATTTATAGCTAATTGCTTCCCTCTTATCTTTTTTTTAAAATTCATTTATTGATTAAAAAAAGATTAAGAACAAACAAAAACATTAACGTATCATTCCGTTCTACATATATAATCAGTAATTCTCAATATCATCACATAGTTGCATATTCATCACTTCTTAGAACATTTGCATCAATTCAGAAAAAGAAATAAAAAGACAACCGAAAAAGAAATAAAACGATAACAGAAAAAAAAATTATGCATACCATACCCCTTACCCCTCACTTTCATTTATCACTAGCATTTCAAACTAAATTTATTTTAACATTTGTTCCCCCTATTATTTATTTTTATTCCATATGTTCTACTCGTCTGTTGACATGGTAGATAAAAGGAGCATCAGAAACAAGGTTTTCACATTCACACAGTCACATTGTGAAAGCTATATCATTATTCAATCATCATCAAGAAACATGGCTACTGGAACACAGCTCTACATTTTCAGGCAGTTCCCTCCAGTCTCTCCATTACATCTTGAATAACAAGGTGATATCTACTTAATGCGTAAGAGTAACCTCCAGGATAACCTCTCGACTCTGTTTGGAATCTCTCAGCCATTGCCATTTTGTCTCATTTCACTCTTCCCCCGTTTGGTCGAGAAGGTTTTCTCAATCCCTTGATGCTAAGTGTCAGCTCATTCTAGGGTTTTTCTCAATTCCTTGATGCTGAGTCTCAGCTTATTCCAGGATTTCTGTCCCTCGTTGCCAGGAAGGTACACATCCCTGGGAGTCATGTCCCACGCAGAGATGGGGAGGGTGGTGAGACTGCTCATCATGTTGGCTGGAGAGAGAGGCCACATCTGAGCAACAAAAGAAGCTCTCTTGGGGGTGACTCTTAGGCCTAAATTTTAAGTAGACTTGACTTATCCTTTGCAGGGTTAAGTTTCATATGAACAAACCCCAAGACTGGGGGCTCAGCTTATAGCTTTGGTTGTCCATCCTGCTTGTGAGAATATCAAGAATTCAACTCGGGAAAGTTGACTTTCTCCCCATTCTCACCATTCCCCAAAGGGGACTTTGCAAATACTTTTCCACTCACTGATCAAATCACTCTGGGATTTATCAGAGCATCACTCTGGACAAACCAACAAAATCTCATGTCCTACTCAAGATTCCAAGTACCTATGGTGTTCAAGCAAGCTATCAACATAAGTTACATTAGGAGATGCACTAGTCAAAATACAAATTTTGTACCAAATGATTTTATGCTTTAGTCTCACACATAAGTTGAAATTTTAAAATATTAATTACCATCTATTTTCAGCACTCTGCAGTAATGACATTCCTTTGTTCTTCCTCATGCACAAACATCTCAATCTTTATCATCTATCTTTCTTTCTGATTTCATTTATGCCCCCAGCCCTCCTCCCTCTGTCATTCTCACATGCAGCTTCATTCAGTGTTTTAACATCATTATATTACAGTTAGTTAGTATTGTGCTGTCCATTTCTGAGCTTCCCTCTTCTCTTAATTAAAAATGTTTGAACAACATATTTAACAAAGTAACTTCATTTTCAGAGAGATAACTTCAAAATATTAAGTAGACCGACTTCTCCATTAAGCTTGTTCTTTTTGATAAACTATATAACTATGCCACATTTAAAAATAGATTGGACAGCATACAAAAAGAATAGAGTGAAATACTTTTTGACGAAGTAAATAGGCATTAGTGCTAAATTTGAATCATGATTGTGAGTAGAGTTAAAATAGATAAAAAAAAATGTGTTAAGTATTTTTCCAGAACAAATTATTTGAAATCTTCCTCTACATAATTCCTTTTTAAACGTAAATGCTTGCCATTCAGACATAAGAAAACTTGGTTGCCATGGACTGAGAAAATATTACTCTCCCCTGATTGCCTTAGCTCTGTTCTCTTTCTTTTGTCTTTTTTTCCTATGATATGAAATTGAAATTTTATGTCATAGTAAGCTTAACATTCACTTCTTCAGGGTAGAAAAGGGGATTAACTCTTCCTATCCCTGTTTCTTTTATCATGAAACAAAGGATCTTATGATTTAAACTAGAAATTTGGGAAGAATCCACACATATGTATATGTTTTAAGGATTTGAAAAGTCTTCCCTCTTTTCTTTAACTTGTATACCAAAGCTCAAAGGCATTATTACTTTAAAAGGTGTTTCGCTCTCAGGTAGTGGTTCAAAATTGGATTTTTTATATGTTCCCCACTCCAGAGGTTTGGGGCAAGGGTGCATCTTGGAAGAGTATGTGTTAGCGATTTATTCTGTTGTCGAAATAAATGAAAGCGGGTTGAAGTTACTAGTATTCAAATGCAGAACACAATGTATTGAGTCTGCCTCTGCCAATGAAGAAGTAGTTCGAAATCACTGCTCTTCATTGTGTGGATTTCTATAATATGAGAGAAATTTTAGAGAAGAGAGTGAGTTTGTTAAGCCATGTATCCAGTAATTCTAGACATTTTTATATTCTTATAAATGACAAAAAGAGTAGTATCCTTTCATTTGCTGAATTATAGTTGTATAATCTCTTTTTGATCGGTTAAAATTGGTATATTGCCTGTATGCAAAGATTTTATTTATGTACACCTAAATGTCAGTTGAATTGTAATTGGGTTTTTAAATTCATTTTCTTCTTTTAAGAATTCAGGCCTTATTAAAATGGGTCAGTGATTCTGCAAGAGTAGCTGCTATGAAGAGAAGTGACAGAATGAGCTGCATGTGTCCTAATTCAGCAATAGAATATGGTCTTCTCATGCCATCTCCTTCTCATCTGCACTGCGTAGCAGCAATTCTGTGGCACAGTTATGAACTGCTTGTGGAATATGATTTACCAGCACTGCTGGACCGAGAGCTCTTTGAGTAAGTATTATTTGTGAAATCCTTTTTCAGTACTAGACCACTTCGGGTTTTCACTTGATGAAACCTAGTATTTCACATGCTTATTTGGATGGAAATAGTAATTTGAAAGCGGTTAAATGTAATTAGGTATAATTTTGAAATATGTCACAAATTTAATTTACCTTCATGTTTTAAGAAGATATATTAGTGATACTGTCTACTATTTCTCATTTTCCCACCTAAAGCTTTAATGCTTTTTGGATATGTTCCTACAGTTTGTGGTGATATAAACTTCTGTCTTGCATATTTACCCACCAGATTCTTTTATCATTATTACTGTGCAAAGGTGGAGGTTAAGTAACAGTTACAAAATCTGAAAGACATAATATTTTCTAGATAGTTTTTAGTATCGTCCTTGGTTGTTGTTGTCGTCCTTTTCTTTAAGTACTGTCCTTTTGACAGGTAGTTTCTAGTTAGCCATGTTTCTTCACCATTCTTAGCCAAGGCTTTGCTGAATTTACAGCTGCTAAGTCTAGCAGAATATTATATTTATTCTGAAGAATTCCATGACTCATAAAATGGTAGGCAGGGGCTTTTGTCCTCCAGTCTGTCATCTTCATATCTGGTGCTACCATTTGGCATAGTCCGTAACTTAGTAATGAAACTCAATAATGATTTTTGATTTGCAAACATGAATTTAAATCATTAGTCATATCAAACTCAAACATTTCTTCTGTGTGACATTTTGTTGTTTTTTTTACCTGACTTTTTAGAGGTCAACCAGAGAATGGTAGAACTGGGCTAAAATACTGGTCACTTGGTTTTCTTTACTCATTTTGCAAGTCTAACTTAATTCCCAGCATACTAAATTCTTAATATAACGTAAATCATAAGCAGTTTTCCTTAAATCTTACCTTAGGGGCCACAGTGGCTCAGCAGGTAAGAACGCTTTCCTGCTGTGCCCGAGGACCCAGGTTCGATTCCTGGTGCCTGCCCATGTAAAAAAAAAAAAAAATCTTACCTTAGAAGGTTATATTATTTACCATCAAATAATTTTTCTCAGAGTATAGATTGATCTCTAATAAATATTTGAAACAATAATTCTCTCTTTTAAAAACTTTTATTAATAATTATTAACATGTTATCTTTTATTTCCATAGGTTGCTTTTTAATTGGTCCATGTCTCTTCCCTGCAATATGGTTTTGAAGAAAGCTGTTGATAGTCTACTTTGCTCCATGTGTCACATCCACCCAAATTATTTTTCTTTGCTTATGGGCTGGATGGGAATTACCCCTCCTCCTTTACAGTGTCATCACAGACTGTCCATGACAGATGACCGCAAAAAGCAGGATCTTAGTTCATCTTTAACAGATGACTCTAAAAATGCACAGGCGCCTCTCACACTAACTGAATCACATTTGGCAACCCTTGCTTCCTCTTCTCAATCTCCGGAAGCTACAAAACAATTATTAGACTCAGGTTTGCCCTCTCTTCTTGTAAGGAGTCTGGCTAGTTTCTGCTTTAGCCACATTTCTTACTCCGAAAGCATTGCTCAATCAATAGATATTTCCCAAGACAAACTCAGGCGGCATCATGTTCCCCAACATTGCAATAAGATGCCTGTCACAGCAGACCTGGTTGCACCTATTCTTAGGTTTCTGACAGAAGTTGGCAATAGCCATATTATGAAAGATTGGCTTGGTGGTTCTGAAGTCAATCCACTATGGACAGCACTGTTGTTTTTATTGTGTCATTCTGGGTCTGCTTCTGGAGGACATAATTTAGGTGCACAGCAGACTAGTGCAAGATCAGCTTCTGTTTCTTCAGCTGCCACAACAGGATTGACCACTCAGCAACGAACAGCAATTGAGAATGCAACTGTTGCATTCTTTTTGCAGTGCATTTCATGCCACCCTAGTAATCAAAAGCTAATGGCACAGGTAAGAAAATAAAAACTGAATTACGTCTTAGGCATTTCATTATTTTTATTATATGTTATTACATAGCCACCAGTATTAGGTGAGGGAAGGGTATGAATTAAGACAGGATAATGGTAAAGTTTGAGGGTGGGTCTCTTTAAGGATCTGAGTTTAAATCATAAGTAAAGTATTTTTCTCCTCGTCCCATTAAAATATGGTGTCACATAACTCAGTTATTCTTTTGATGCGGTGAAGGGCAAATTGTGGGTAATCTTACTATAAACTTACATTCCTCTTTTTTCTATATTCCTTCAAATGAAAACAATAAGCTCCAAAGAGCAACACTGCAGATACTGGAACCACTTGACTGTGGACAGCGTATTTTTATCTGCATTGAGACGTTGCATTTTGCTGTAACTGGATTGATGCAAATGATGGTCCCAATGACGCAGACACTAGCGTATGGTTCAGATAGGTGATTTCTGATAAATCACATAAAAATGTGAGAGTTTATTTATTGTAGTAAGACCGTGTGAACAAAAATCTTAAAAGCTGGAATTATATAAAGATTATTTCTAGTTGCTTTTTGCCAGATTCTGCTCCTTTCTAGCTATTGTGACCTTGGGTAAGCTGATTGACCTATGAAATGAGGCAATACCAGTCTTTGTGTAATAGCATGAATACTTTCTGCCCCACTGTCTCTGGCTTCTAGTTATCACTCTCAGCTTCTTGCTATGATTTTATTTTATTTTTTTAATAGACTTTTTCATAGCTTTTATTATATTGTAACTGTGTTTGTATTGACTAAAGTTACAAGTAACTTAGTTATTCTAAGTAATTTATCTTAGCCACAGAGCATTTTTAACAGCTTCTGTATTTATATATTTTAAGATAAAATACGTTCTTTAATTGCTGATTTGATGTATTAACATTATACTTATTGATCCCCAAACCTAATTTCCTGTTGACTCTTTTAAGTGAAAAGCTTCAAATAAAGATTGTATTTAACTTTTTAAGTCTCTTGCCTTTCCAGGTTCTGTGTGAACTGTTCCAGACATCCCCTCAGAGAGGGAACCTTCCAACATCTGGGAACATTTCAGGGTTTATACGAAGATTATTTTTGCAGTTGATGCTGGAGGATGAAAAAGTAACCATGTTTCTACAGTCTCCCTGTCCAGTGAGTAAATACTGCTTAATTTAAATTTAAATGATTACTTGCATGTAAAGATATTTTAAAATTTTCTATCAGAGTTTTTTAAAGTTCTTCTAATTTCTAATATAGCAAACTGAATCAAGACCGACCTTTGTACTTAATGACAGGACTTGAAAATCTCTTTAGGGAATAGCTGCTCTGCCTGGAATAGCCTAAATATGTTTTACTCTGACTACTGTAATTTGATTTCTGGAGAAAGTGACAGAATTTAAGGTAAAATAGTGCTAATGCAAAAATTGGTCAAGTAATGAATCTCATGACAAACATACCAAATTAATATATATGTTAAATAACTATATATTTTGTATGCTTCTGTTGGATTTTTTTTTTTGCTTTTGAACTTATTTCATATTGATGTATACTCCCAAAAGTTGTTTATTTATTTCTTTTGAATTAATTTTCAGCTTTACAAAGGTAGAATTAATGCTACTAGCCATGTCATCCAACATCCAATGTATGGAGCAGGTCACAAGTTCCGTACTCTTCATTTGCCAGTCTCCACAACATTATCAGAAGTTCTTGACAGAGTATCAGGCAAGTCAGATTTAAGTATTAATTTTTCTTTAATGTTGTTATTTGTAGAACTATAAATTACTGTGTCAACTCACTCAGCAATCAGTTGTTGATTAGAAAATATCAAGATGTCTTCACAGTCTAAAGCTTAAGAAACAAGTCAAGTGGACAAAATGAAGAATACATTCAAATACTTATAGTTCTTTTGGTGTGATGTGGTTGAAATGTGTATTATATATAGGATTAAAAAAATTGGTGGCTGGAAATCTAGGCAAGCCATTGGGAGTCATTGATGGAATTTTCCCATAGTAAACCAGCTGGCTGTTTTATGGTAGATGGATTGCAGGTTATTAGGTTGGATGACAGGATTCTGCTTAATAAACATTTATTTAATCTAGAAAAGAAACGAGGAGTGGTCAAGAGATGAAAATTAAGTAGGTAGAATTGACTGGTCACCTTATTGTTTATAGGCAATGAAGAAAGCAGAGAGAACTTCCCCCCCTAGATTTCCTGCCTTTATAACAGGCTATAGCCTTTAACATCAAGGTTATCAACAAAGAGAAGCTTTTGATGGCAATATTTATCTTCACTATGGGTAATTTGGGTTTATTCCCTCTCAGAAATCCTAGTTAATTAATGAATATTCATTGAACAGGTAGTTTCTGTTGTGCACATAAGAGGAAGTACCCATGTTTTTAAGCAAAACTGATATCAAAAGGAAAATTAGGAGTATGGAGCTACAGATGTCCATTTTTCATTTAGAAATTAAGTCTAAAGCTCAAAATAAAAGACTGGGTTAAAGAGATTTGGGAGTTGTTGCCATATATAGATGGTAACTGAGACCATGTGAATGAATATGAACACTGTGAGAAAATCGAGTAAAAAAGATTCTTTTCCACTTTTACAGTCATTGTATCTAACATAAGTGTGTACAAAAAATTGTGATTCTGTCCTGCCTTTATGCAAGTTACATAATAAGGTGTCATGTGTAGATTATTTAAAAATCACCATGTAAACTGTTACATGAAACTTTTTAAAATTTGGTTTTAGGCATTTTTCTGACATAGCTCTGAAATTGATTCATCTATATGATGAAGAAAAAATGAAAAGTTAATTAACTAATCAAATAAATTAAGGAAGGAAGTGGGGAACAATCCTGAAAATAATTTATTGAGAGTTCATATATTTAATTTGATGGGAAGATGTGAATATGTATTATAAAATAACTGGAAACATTAACATTGCTGTTTTTTACTGTAAATGAATGCTATTTTCTAAAATGACATTTTATTTAAAATATTTTACAAAATAGTTATCTTTATCACATAAAAATTTTAAAAATAAATTGGTTGCTTTGGAAGAAGGACACTACATCTTAGTAATATATTCACAAAAGGTCATTCTGAGCAATGTTCGAAAATTCATATATGCTTGATTTAACTTCTCCGTAGCAATACTTTGGACTTGAGATTTTTATGATCTTCATATTTTATGGTACATTCTTATGTTTGTTTGTGTGTTTACATATACATATAAATGTATAACTAGGTATGTATAATTACACAGTAATCCAAAATTGTTTAGATAATAATTTTACCTATTTCCTATATTTTTTAACAACATTAGTTTCAAATAATAAAGTTTATGTGTCAATATTTTTGCTTTAAACAGTTGTTTGTCTTTTAAAGAAATTTAAATAATAAGGGAAAAACTACTTCTGCTGTCCTCAGTTCTTTTACGAAATGCTTTTTTTGTGTACTGTGTCTTTCTTTCCTGGATACTTTTAAAACTTTCTGTCTGGTTTTATTTAGGTGATTTGTTTATGATACGCCTTGGTGTGGTTTTCTTTTATGTTATTTATGTTTGGTTTTTATTGAGTGTCTTGAATCTGTGGGTTTATATATTTCATCAAATTTGGGATATTTTTTGGCCATAATTTTTTCATATATTTTCTGTCTTCCTCTTTCCTTTGTTTAAGGGATTCCAATTATGCATAAGCCACTATATTAATTTTATCCCCCATTTTATTCCCTCTATATTTTTTTATTTGTGGTAATCTCTATTACTCTGTCTTCAAATGGACTAATCTGCTTTTCTTCAGTTATCTAGAATACTGTTAGAATTTACACAATAAGGTGTCAGAATACTACTGTTTTTTAAAATGTATCCTGTTGGGTGGGCAGTGGTGGCTCAGTAGAGTTCTCGCCTGCTGTGCCAGAGACCCATTTCTATTCCCAGTGCCTGCCCATGTTAAAATATATATATATATATCCTATTGTCACTTAGTGTTTCAAGCTTTCCTTTCTTTTCTTAAATATTTGGGTCTGTTTGTGTTGAGTATTTTTCTCCTTATTATGGGGTTTTCCTTCTTCTTTATTTGCCTGGAAATTTTTTGTTAGATGCCCAACATAGTGAATTTTACCTTTTGGGTGCAGAATATTTTTTTTGTATTCTAATAAATATTTTTAACTTTGTTCTGAGATGTAATTATTTGAAAGCAGTTTGTTGCTTTCTGGTCCTGCTTACAAGCTTTATCAGGAAGGAGCAGAATATATTTAAGTCTAGGTTAAAGCTGTCCAACAGAACTTTTTATGATGGAAATTTTTATAAACATGTACTGTCCAATATATTATCTGTCAAGCAGTTGAAATTGTGACTGCTGAGATGAACTGCATTTTCTTTTTTAATTTTAATGACTTTAAATAACTCCTGTGTTAGAATAGGAATAGAGCCCTGTATGGAAAGCACAGGTCTCGGGCTAATTTTTCCTCACTACCGAGGTTGTGCCTTTTAAGTACCCTGTTAGAAATTCACTGAGGACTGGCATCACAGACTATTCCAGGCCTTGTCTGTGACTTTGAGGTTGTTCCTTTTGCTGCTTTTGCATAGTACTTTCCCTTGGGTGATTTTCTTACATGTATGTATACTGAAAGAAAACCCTTTTTCGTTCTCTTGAGCTCTCGCTGTATGTAAATATCTCTTCCCTTACAATGTGGCCTGTAAATTAGAGCCTGCCTTTTTTCCCTCAGCTGTCAGCTCTGCATCCTCAACTTAGGTTGACCAGGTGGGTTGTGGCCTGGGAAACTGTCCAGGCAATAAACTGGAACAGTCATAGGGCTCACCTTATTAATGTTTCCTTTATCTCAGGTACTACTGTCTTGTGCTGTCTGATACCTAATCCTTGAAAAATATTGTTTGATGTATTTTCCAAAATTTTTTGTTACTTCAGGTGGGAAAGTAAATATGGTGCTTGTTAGTCTATCTTGGCCAAAATGGAAGTCTTAACCAGTGCAGTTTTAGACAAAAATTTGAGGAATTTTTTTCTTAGTGATATATTTTGGTGTCTGAATGCATTTATTGAGATAGATTAAATCAACATAGAAATCAGTTGAACTTCTGATAGCACTATATAAATTTTAATCACATATACTTTACATACTTTCTCTGCCTGATAATACTATGAATTAATTTTGTAAAATTTTTGGTACTCAGATATTTCACTGTCTTGTGTAAATGGTTTTTTTTTCCATTTTAAGGTACCTTATTATTTTTATAAGAAATTAAACATGTTGCATTATGTATTGTTGATAGTGTTTATAGTTTTTTTGTTTGTTTTATTTCACAAAAACAGAAACCGTCTAAAAGCAGTAAGTGGTTAGGAAGTAGTTCTGGAAATTGAGATCACTGGAATATTTTCAGATAATCAAAAATATAACACAGGAGAGATTACAGAAGTTTTGTTATTTAATAGTCTCACTTTCTAACATTATGCAAACTTTGTGTTATAATTGTGTTATAAAAGTGAAAACAGAATCTCTATCAAGCATGTCCGTTTAGCGAAAAATTCCTCATATCAAAAATTTCATCAGCCTTTGGATTTCTTAATGGCTAAATAAGATCATCATGTTGTTATACCATTCATGTTTCTATTTTTTAATGGCATGCTGTAAGCCTAAGTAATGGAAAAATAATAATTTAGGGAATAATACCTGTGGAAGGCCCTTGTATACATTATTAAAATTGTAGTAAAACATGTTACTAAGTTATCTAAGATGCTTAACTAAAATGAAAATAATAAAACAAGGAATTACTTTGTTTAAATTTGTTCCTTTAAACTCCTGTAAGTAGTAGGAGGAAATGTCTAGTATAATGCTTTGGAATGAGGCCTGAGCTTGAATCCTATATTTTTTATTTATGGGCTGTATCAGTAGTCTCTGTAAGCCTCAGTTGCCTCATTTTGAAATAATGTTCTTTCTTGATATGCATATCATGAGGACTAAATTAGATACAGGTGTCAAGCACATTGAATTATGCCTAACATACAGCATTATGTTAGTGATAATGGTTTGCATTGCCTCTGGATGTAGTCCTGTTGTTGTATGTGATATTCTCTGGGCACAGGGACTCACCTGTCTCAACTGAAGAAGAATATGAGTCTGTTTAATTTATGTCAGCAATAATTAATTGACTATCAGAATTACCTCATTTTTTTTAATCTACTTAACACTGCTTCTATTTTAGTAATACTATAATCTTCTTATGAAGTATTTATTGTTTCCATTCTTAATAATTTTGAAAAGACAGTGTATTTTAGATGATATTTTCTTGCAGATACTCCAAGTATCACAGCTAAACTAATTAGTGAACAAAAAGATGACAAAGAAAAGAAAAACCATGAAGAAAAAGAAAAGGTTAAGGCAGAAAATGGATTTCAAGACAATTACAGTGTTGTTGTTGCTTCTGGTATGCTTACATTTTTTTTTATAATCTTGATTTTGTTTGACTTCTACGAAATATAACAAGCTAAGGAATTTCATATAATAAAATGATTTGTAATAATGGGTTAGTACTAGATGTAAATATATTACACCAGAAATCCATTATGATTTGGCAGTGGAATTATTAAACTTATTTTATGACTTAAACTACTATATTTCATCAGATATTGAACATGTGTGAATATGTTAGGTATTCTGTTTAAGCTTGACAGTATGCAGAGAATTATTATCTTACAAGTTCATTGGGTGTTAAGGGATTTCATTTGATCTTTTTGTTTAATAAAGCAAAAACAAAATAAATCTTCACTATTAATTTTCTTTCACAATGTATTCCTCTTGTAAAATTAGAAAATACAAATAATTAAAAAAAATTAATTAGAAATGAGTTTTTAGACATTAGGTGGGGGGAGAAGAAAAAATGTCAAATAACTTTGGATATCATTTTCTTTTTTTAGGGCTTTATTTTTATTTTTATTAATTAATTTTTAATTTTTTTTAAAACATAACATACAAACATGAACATTCTTACCATATGATCATTCCATTCTTGGTATATAATCGATAACTCACAATATCATCACATAGTTGTATATTCATCACCATGATCATTTCTTAGAACATTTGCAGGAGGATAATTTTGTTAACGTGGGATTTTAGTTTAAAAGAGAAGGCTCAAAAGTTCCTAGAGGAATTGGAGAAAAAATATGGAGGTATAAAACTTTCCCAGTGGGAAAATCCCTAATACTCTCTCGAACATTAGGGACTCCTAAGTTAATTGGCCGCATCCTTGGTCTTGAGGCTTGCTCTTATGAAACTTAGTTCTGTAAAAGGGAAGCTAATCCAACCTATAATTATACCTGTGAGTTACTTCCAGAGAACCTCTTTGGTGTTCAGAGTGGACTCTCTTTCACTAAGCCCAACTCTGCAAGGAAAGCCATTACCCTCCCCCCTACATAGAACATGATGATGTCCAGGGGTGTAAGATTCCCTGGGAATGTGGGACATGACTACCAGGGATAAGCCTGGCCCTGGCATCATGGGGTTGACAGTGCCTGCCTAATCGAAAGGGGGAAAAGAAATAAGGTATCAGTGGTAAAGATAGGGTAAAATAAGGTATCATGGCTAAGAGATTTCAAATAGATTTTAGAGGCTCTTCTGGAGGTTACTCTTAGCAGGTTTCAGCTTGATATTTCTAATTGCCATGGTATCCAAGCCCCAATCAGCAGTATTCTTATAAACCCTAAAGACTACCCAGGGCTCTGTCTGAAACTCTATAAAATTTTCACTCAGTAAGTTTATTTTTCAGAAAAATAAAACCTTCAGATGGTTCCTAGGCCAGATAAGCCTAAAAACCCAGAGTTACCAGTCTCTTCAAGAGCATCTACCCCATAATGTCGACACCACTTTTCAAGGTGAAGAAGTTAGAATGATCATTACACGAATATCCCTAAAGATTGGGAGAAGGAGCAAAGAAGAAGGTGGAGTTGTAACAGAGAAGATAGGTTTTAACAAATGAGTATGACTACTGAATTATTATATTGATACTGCTTGTTTTAGTCTCCAGTGTTGCAGCTAGCAATATTTTTTAGTTTCTTGAAAAATAATTCCAAATTGAAAGCAAAACTTATTTATAATATGTCATGAAAGACAAATAGAATTGAGAGATTACATATTATATTGGAAGAAACCTTTCTAACTCTTGGCATAGTTAGGAATGTGGCACTTCATATTAAAATATCTTAAATATATACATTCCTACTTCACAGAGTATATTGGCTATCTAGAATCTTTTTTTTTTTTTTTTTCAGGGCTGAAATCCCAGTCTAAACGTGCTGTGTCAGCTGCACCACCTCGCCCCCCATCAAGGAGAGGGAGGACAATGCCTGATAAAATAGGAAGTGCTTCCTCAGGAGCAGAGACTGCCAATAAAATAATAACTGTTCCAGTGTTTCACTTATTTCACAAACTCTTGGCAGGTAATCTCCACAATGAAAACGAATGTAAGAAATTTAAATAATCTTGCAACTATTAAAATCAGAAGTGTAATTACTCGTGTCATTTTTAATCAGGTCTTTAGTGCTACATTAAAATATTTGGACATACATATAATATCATAGATTCATATAATATCAGCAAGCTATATGCTGAGTTAGTTAATCTAGTTTAAAATTTTTATGAGACTCCTTTCTATAAGCTCTCTGGAACCAACCCCTGTATTTCTTTAAGCCCTCCTGTTCTTCTTATTACATATTTTTCTCCTCACCCATATTTTTCCTTTAGTTTAAGCTTTGTGTTTATTCCAGTGGCTTTGAGATTGCATTATGAAATTCTTATTAAAGCCATTGTACTTGAGGTATTAATAACTAGTATCTGTTCCAGAAGATACTTCAATCTGAAGAGAAGCATCAATGAAGTAAGAAATTTCATTGATGAGATGAATGAGTTATTGCAATTTAATCAGTACTCTTAACTTCAAGACAAATACATTCTGTGCTTTTTAAAGCTATAATATTGCATACTTTCTCTTTTGCTCCTTAATTTTACTATCAATGTATTATAAAATGATCAGTTATTATGGAATACAGCTATGCCATTCATTTACATATTATCTATAGCTACTTCATGCTACAACTATGGAGTTAGAAGTGGCAGCAAAGATCACGTAGCTCAAAATAATTTCTTTCTGCTCCTTATGCAGAAAGAATTTGCCAGCACCAAATTTATAAGAATGTCTGCCCTTTGTTTCTATTTTGCCCATGACTCAAAAGATTTTGGTGGGATTTGGTTAGAGACTACTTAATACTGTCTACAGACATTATTGTTTGCACACATCAGATAAATTCAGTTTCTGTGAAACTTGTCATGGGCTGATTTTAAATTGTTTTGAAATTAGTATTGGAATCAAACTTTTCCCATAAATTTAGTAAATAGAATGAAGTACATGTCTCCTTCTTGGATTCCAGGTTTAATTTAGTTATGTCATTTTTAGGCCGGCCATTGCCACCTGAAATGACACTGGCCCAGCTTTTAACTCTCCTATATGACCGGAAACTTCCTCAAGGTTACCGCTCAATAGATCTGACTGTTAAATTAGGATCAAGAGTTATCACAGACCCAAGTCTGTCAAAAACAGATTCTTTTAAAAGACTACACACTGAAAAAGGTATGTGCATGATATTCTTTTAAAATTATAGTATGTTATATGAAGCAGCAGAGACCTAAAGTCCTCAAGTTAATGACTTAACTTACCTGTATTTTTTTTTAAATCAACTTTAATAAGATGACTATTAAAAATCGTTATTTCTGTTGGAAATTAAGTCTTAATCCTTTCAAGAACTGAGCCAAGCTGTCAGAAGTCAAAAAAATAGCTAATTAAGACCAGTCAAAATGAAAATAACAGCCAGATTTTTAATGACTTATTGCAGTATTATGAGCATTAATCTAACCCACAGAAAGTGCTGGCTCCCCCATTCCATCTTCCCCTGCAAAATGGCACCTCGGACAAGGGACAGGAGGAAGCCTTAAACAGAAGGGTCCTGCAATAGACAAGAGGCTCGTGGGAGGGAAAAGGGAGTGGGGGGAGAGGTCTAGGGTTAGAAAAGTATTTATAGTGGAAAGATGTCTTCAAGTTCTCCCCACTGCTCATAACAAGGAGGTCTCAGTGGAGGTGGCTGAGGAAGACCTAGGAATGCAGCTGGAACTCAGAGACTGCAGTGCACTGGCTCTGCACCAAGTCTGGGGAGAGTAGCTTTCCCCATTGAAGTTTGACAGGTAAAGCCTTCATAATTGCCTGTGTTTCAGCCTGAAAAATCACACATTCAGGTTTATGGTCACGAGTCAGACTTTTCGAATTCCTCTAATAGCATCCCTTATATAACGTTATGAGTATTGTACTTTAATTTCTTTTTTTTTATTTTACATTTTATCATTTATGCTTGAGTTTAATTTTGCATACAGTGTGGGATAGGTATAGCCAGTTGTCCAACAACTTTCCCATTGATTTGAAATGTCACCTTATCTTATTTTAAATACGTATATATTTATATATCGTCAAGAATCTGGATTTTCATCTCTATCCCATTCTTTACTTTTTGTTTCCACTTCTATACTATTTTGACATGTCGCTTTTTTGGGTTTTTGGGGATCTCAATTCATTATTTTCCCATGTGGATATTCCATCATCGCAGCACCATTTGTTGATTTTGGGGTGGGGGGGGAGGGAATGCATGGGCCAGGAATCAAACCCGGGTAGGAATTCTACTACCATTGAATTCTCTGTGTGCTTTAATTTCTAACATTATTCTTCTGAGGGCCGTGAGAATGGTTTATCATGTTATAATCAAACGAAAAGCCCAATGTAGAATTTCCAATTTACTGATAATTTATATTGAATGTTATAGTCATTCTGTATAAAGACTTTTTTTCCTCAAACAATTGGGATTAGATGGTTTATTTTTACTTAAAAATGCCACTAAATATTTTTAAACATGTATTTTGTACTGGCGATTTATCATGCAAACGTAGTAAGATTTATCTGTTCCCCCATTATTGAAACAGTCTGGTCGTTTCTAATTTTTCTCTATTACAAATAATAAGTAATAATTTTCGTAGTTTGAAAATGATATCATCTTGTTTTAACATCCTCTTTTTCTCATGATTAAAATTCAATATTTAATTACTGACCTTTTTTAATCTTTGGTAAATTTACAGTATGAGAAGTCATTCTCATATCTTTCCTAATTGTAAACTTCAGAGTATAATGTACAGATCGACTATTTACTGTAAATCTCTATGCTAAGCACTTGTACTTATTTTAATGTAGAATATGTTATAATTACACCCTAAAATTGCTTCTCAAACTTTAAAATACTTACAAATCACCTACAAAACCTTGTTAAGATGCAGATTCTCATTTAATGCAACTAGGATGGGACTTGAGAGTCTGTATTTCTTGCAAGCTCTCAAGTGATTCCAGTGGTGCTGGTCCTTTGCCCACGTTTTGAGTAGCAAGGCTATATATATAGAAGATAACATCTGAAGTCATATAAAGGTTACTATAGCATCTAGCCTTAATACAGTTACATCTGATTAATTTTTTGAAACTTAGGCTCTTTTCTTGAGAAGAAGGTTGGTACAGGATCTGCTTTTGTAAATGAATGAGTATTATTTGGCCTTTTATTACCTATTAAATTATTTGTAATGTATTCTTCTAGATCATGGAGACTTACTTGGTAGCTGTCCAGAAGATGAGGCTCTCACTCCAAGTGATGAGTGTATGGAAGGGATATTAGATGAATCTTTACTTGAAACCTGTCCCATTCAGTCACCATTACAAGTTTTTGCAGGAATGGGTGGACTGGCTCTTATTGCAGAAAGACTACCCATGCTATATCCAGAAGTAATTCAACAGGTAAGATAAGATTCCTAATGGAAGTATACTATTCCATAGTGAAGCCCTTTGTCTTTTTTTTTTTTTTTTACTTGCATTAACATTCTAGAAGTACTCTATCCCTTACCATCTTTGAGTGTTATATAAATCTTTCCAAAGGCCAGACTATTCAGAGCTTCATGAGAATAAGTTGATACTGAAGAATTGTTGAAGAGAGACCACATTTACCAACTCATCACATTGTAGCATTTACCTTGATTTCATGGTTGTTACACTATAGCATTGCCGATTCTGTGCTTATTTAGATGTGATATTAAGTATGGATATTACTGGGAATGGGAGAGTGAAATAGTAATATATGCTACTATCCAAGTGTTTGTCTTTTTTCTTAACTTGGTTCCTGTTTTAGGTGCCATGTCCAATTAAAGCAGTTTTTTAAAATGTGCTACTTTAACCTATTCACCTGTTCATTAATCTTATCATTAATGTATGTACACTTTGTTCATTGAATGATGTAGAGGAATTATTCCCTCAAATTTCATTTACTTAAATATTTATGGCCTATTCAGGAAATGTTTATTGCTTACCTATTCAAAAATTTTAAGGTTTTTTTTTTTTTTTTTAACAGTAAACAGTAAAAGTAGTAGTTGCAGTTTATTGAGCAGTTACTATGCCCTTTCACTTTTCAGGATCACACAACCCTTTCCCCATTTTACAGATGGGGAAACTGTGGGTAAGAGAAAAACTCACCTACACACTCAGCTGGCAAGAGGCAGATGCTGGATATTAAGCTGATATTGGATTGAAGTCAAAACTTATATCCTAAATCAGTGGTTCACAACCCTGGCTGTGTATTGGAATCATTTGGGGAGCTTATTAAATTCCAATGTCCAGGTTGCTCCTCCAAACCAATTATATCAGAATTTATGGAGGCAGGAGGGGCCAGATATCAATGTTCTTTTAAAACCCTCCGGGTAACTCCAGCATCAGTCATTTCGTCCTTGCCTGCTGTGTTAGGTTCTTAATGCTGCTGTTAACAAATTACCATCAATTTAGTGGCTTGAGACAACACATTTCTTATCTTACTTTTCTTCATGTCACAAGTCCACAATGGGTCCCTCTAGACTAAAATCATGGTGTATAGGCAGGGCAGTGTTCCTTCCAGAGGCTCTAGGAGAAAATCTTTTTCGTTTAGCTTTTCTGGCTTCTAGAGGCAGCCCACATTCCTTAGCTAGTGAAATCCTTCAACATTCTTCAAGGCCAGTAACAGTGGGTCCAAGTCCTTCTTCTAATTACAAAGAGGAAATTAATAACTTTAATGTAGAAACAGTTGGCACCTTATTCATGATATCATAGTACTCCTGATGTTTGGAAGCTTTTGTTTTTTCTAATACAAGCCATTTATTGGTTTTTATATTCCCATATCTAAAGCAGTCATTTGAAGTTGAGCCTTATAATGTGAATCTGATGTTGAAACATGCACAATTTTTTTCCCTTTAGGTGAGTGCTCCTGTTGTAACATCTACCACTCAGGAAAAGCCAAAGGATAGCGATCAGTTTGAATGGGTGACTATTGAACAATCAGGGGAATTAGTTTATGAAGCACCAGAAACTATTGCAGCTGAACCTCCACCTATTAAGTCAGCCGTACAGACCATGTCTCCCATACCTGCACATTCTTTGGCTGCCTTTGGATTATTTCTTCGTCTTCCGGGATATGCTGAAGTGCTACTGAGAGAAAGAAAACATGCCCAGTGCCTTCTTCGGCTGGTATTAGGAGTGACAGATGATGGAGAAGGAAGTAAGTGTTTGGTATTGTTGATTAGATTTATCAGTATATACATAGGTGGTACCATGCTGTTCATTAAATTTATCAATATGTACATAGATGGGCTGTGTAAAATTAACCAGATCATTGAATATGTTGGACATCATTGGAGGGATTTAAAGAAGTCTGTAGATCTGCCGTCTAACAGTTAATGCCCTTTAGTAATAGCAATGAAGAATGGATAGGAACATGAATTCATGAGTTAAGTTATAAATACCATGAAATAGGTGCAGTATTATGGAGGCTTACAAGCACGAGATTATTTCTCTAGTACAATCATTATGAATGAAGTGACATAGAAGTTTTTAGTGAGGCCTTGAAAATAGATTAGGTTTAGGTTGGGATTAGTAATTTCAGAAAGGAAGGGATTCTTTGAGCGGTGTTTGGAGGCTTAGAATATATGGGAGAAGGGGATAAGTTATCTAATGAAAATTTGCATAAAATAAGGCAGTGAGAGCTCAATTTGGAAGCTGTTAATGGTAGCAGATCATGGGAAAGTTCTCATTAAGGACTTGAGATTTTATTCTGAGTAGCAGTGAGACTTTATTAAGATTTGTTTAAGCAAAGTATTGGTGTGATGAGAATCATGTGGTAGCAATATTTATTTTAGATTAAAAGAGAACAATGAGGAAAATATTATGCATGATGTATCATAACAAATAATACTAGAAAGCTATCATTTCTGCTGAGTGACATTTTTGTCAATAGAAGGAAAGAAAGAAAGAAAAATCACAGGGTAATCTTGCAAGTAGATTTTCATTTGACTTGCCTCTAATTGCTCAGTGACCATTCCATTTGAAAATTAATATTTTCTTAATGTTGTGTTTTTAAAACATGGTTTTTAATTAATTGTGATGTCTCTTATGTGTCATTTATAAAGAATGTTAAGAACTGATGAACTCTGCACCATAAGATAGAGTCTAATAAAATAAATGAATTTATTTATGGATCCCTGAAACTCTGAAGCTATCAAATATTCGAATTATGTATTTTTTCATTTATATTATTGTATTGATGGAATCTTCAGAAATATTGACATTATTTTAAATGTTTTTATAATAAATTTTATTAAATTACAGCTTCTCCACACTATATAGTCTAGGAATTTTGGTTTCATATATGAATTGTATATACTGATTCTAATATACTTTATCTGATCTTTTATTTTAAATAGAATCCATTGTAATTTCAGACTCTTTTACAAGGCAGTAGGTATAACCTTAAGCAGAAAAGGAAAAAAAATTGCCTTTATGCCATTTCAGAACATTTTTAGTGAATATGCAATGAATATTTATTAATATTGCTTCATCCACCCACCATGTAGCACTTAACTCTCCTTTCTAGCTAGATCACAGTGGAAAACTGTATTGCAAACAAAATGAAGTAGTGTCTCAGTGTTTCACTATCTGTCCATAGTTGAAACTATTCTGAAGGCAAATGGTTACTTAACTGTTATTTAGAAAATTCTAATGCTTGGGTTTTAAACATTTAAATTCTACTTTATAACAATTTTGACATAATCCATGGCTATTAATTATCATGACAAATATATTTTCTCTTTCTTAAGGAGTTCATATATCTTATAGAGCATTTCCTGTTTTATTAAATTTTAAGATAGTACTCTTGTTTGTGGTATTTGGGTTTTTTAATAACAAATTTAGTGATATAATTTTATATTACATTATTGTTATTCATTGATAACCCTGAATGTGTCTCCTTATAGCCAAAGTTTTAAATATTTCTAATTTTGAATACTCTTCTGTTTTTAATCTAGGTCATATTCTGCAGTCTCCATCAGCCAATGTGCTTCCGACCCTTCCTTTTCATGTCCTCCGTAGCTTGTTTAGCACTACACCTTTGACAACTGATGATGGTGTACTACTAAGGCGAATGGCATTGGAAATCGGAGCATTACACCTTATTCTTGTTTGTCTCTCTGCTCTAAGCCACCATGCCCCACGAGTTCCAAACTCTAACCTCAATCAAACAGAGGTAGGTTCAATCGTAATCCCTTAGATGATGATAAACTAGAATTAATTGATGAAGTACAGAATGAAGTTTTTTCTGTTGTAGCTAATATTTGAGAGACTTGTGTGCTCCTTTGTTGCCCTTAGAGAATGTCTAAAAGATGAAACTATTAATTTATTCAATATCTGATAGACTCCTCCAGAAAGCCATAAATTAACCTATCTAATTTGAAAAACAAAAAAGATTTACTAGCTTGATAAGCTCTCTCATGTACCAGAATATGCTCGTAAATTTGTGATCCTTTTTCCTTTCTTTTCTTGAACTTTGAAGAATCAAAATATCAAATGGAAGGTTCTAGCCAATGTGGCAAGGCAAGGAAAAGAAGAAAAGTAACCTCATTATTTCTGGATGATTTGAAAAATCCAAAAGATAATTAATGGGGTAAATGAGTTTAGCAAATATATAATATATAAGGTCAATATATAAAAATTAGTTACTTCTTTATACCAACAACAAACATAAAATGAACTTTTAAAAGATATCTTTTAGAGTAGCATCAAAAATAGGAAACACCTAGAAATAAATCTGAAAAAAACATGTACGACTTCTGTGCCTAAAATATAGGAAATTTTATTAGGAAACAGTTTTTTTGTTTGTTTGTTTGTTTGTTTGTTTGTTTTTTTACATGGGCAGGCACCGGGAATCGAACCAGGGTCCTCTGGCATGGCAGGCAAGCATTCTTGCCTGCTGAGCCACCGTGGCCTGCCCAGGAAACAGTTTTAAGACCTCAGTAAACTGTGTTCTGTTTCCATGTTTGACCCACAGATTAGAAGTCAGAATAATGCAAAAATATCATTTCTTCTCAAATTGATCCTTTAAAATTTTATGCAGTTTTATTTTGGAGGAAGTTGACAAACCAGTTGAAATGGAAATGATCAGAGATAGCCGAGGCAGTTTCAAAGAACAGGAAGTTTAAAATCTAGAAGACTTACAGTGCCAAAACTGCAGTACTAGCCCAGCAAACAGAGAATTAAACCCACACAAATATGTTCACCTGATATATGACACAGGTGACACTGTAACATAATGGGTATAAGTATGGTCTTATCAGTGAATGGTGCTGGGTTGATTGAGTTACTACATAGAATAAAAATGAATATTTAAGCCTTACTGTTCTGTATGTACAAAAATTAATGTTTTTAAAAGAAAAAAATAGATGAATTTCCTTATGATTTTGGAGCAGATAAATATTTCTTGAACTGGACAAGAAATATACCATAAGGAGAAAAATTTGAAATAAAAAAGGGCTGGGTTAAATTAAGAACTTTGCATCAAAAGCACTATTGAGAGAGTAACAGATTGTTCTAGTTTGCTAGCTGCCAGAATGCAACACACCAGAGACAGGTTGGCTTTTAATAAAAGGGGATTTATTTTGTTAGTTCTTCAGAGGAATGGCAGCTGACTTTCCATTGAGGTTCTTTCTTACATGGGAAGGCACAGTATGGTCTCTGCTGGCCTTCTCTCCAGGCCCCTGGGTTCCAACAGTTTTCCCTGGGATGATTTCTTTCTGCATCTCCAAAGGCCTGGGCTGAACTGCGAGTGCTGAGATGAGGTATGCTGAACTGCTTGGGCTGTGCTGCGTTGCGTTCTCTCATTTAAGCACCAGCCAATTAAGTCAAACGTCACTCATTGCAGCAGGCACGCCTCCTAGCTGACTGCAAATGTAAATCAGCAACAGATGAGGTTCATGGACCATTGGATCATGTCCACAGCAGCAGAACTAGGTGCCTTCACCTGGCCAAGTTGACAACTGAATCTAACTACCACACAGGGCAAGCCATAGTATGGAAGAAAATATTTGTCATACAAGTATCTGATAAAGAACTTATTTCCTAAATATAGAGCTTTAAAAAAATCAAAAGAAAAGGATGGACAACCCAATAGTAAAAAAACAGATGGAAGGCTTAAGTGGGCACTTTGTAGTAGAGACTATTGAAATATCCAGTTAATATAAGAGGGTAGACTGCTGAAAAGGTGATTACTGGAAAATACAGATCAAAACTTTAATGCACTACCACTACACACTCATCAGAATGTCTTAAAATTTAAATTTTATAAATGTCATCATTTATAGTAATGCTTAAGAGAAATGTTCATCATCAGTAGATGATGCATATATAAATTATGGTCTACAATGTAATGAAATAATACATTGTGTTAAAATGAGGAACAACAGCCAACTGCGTATAATAGCATTGATGAAACTCTGAGCACAGCTAAAAAAGGTAAGCATAAAGGAATATATATATATATATTTATATATATATTTATATATATATAACATGATTCCATAAAGTTCAAAAATCAGATAGAATTAAGCAATGAAAATGGTGTAATGATGATTGCACAATTAGGTGATGATACTGTGAGATACTGATTATATATACAATATATGATATGTGAATCTGCAGATTCTAAAAAAGAGCAGGAAAAAATCAGGCAAAAATAAAATAGTGACTGGAGTTTCAGACTTAGATGGTAAAATTATGAAGAAAATTTTAAGGAAGTAATGATTATAAAAATTAGGGTTATAGTCTGCTGTGCAAGAGAGTGATAAGTAGGAGAAAGACTGAGGGAGTTCCTGGAGTACAGCGGTACATTTCCTGACTTCCGTGGTTAAATAGTGTTTGCTTTGTGATAATTCATTAAGCTTTACATTTTCTTTTGTGCTCTTTCCATGTGTATGTTATGCTTCACAATAAGAAGTGTTCTCTTAAAATAAATTGCTATTTTTACCAGTAAACTTTAACTTGCTTAATTGTATTGAAGTTTTAATGATTCACTTAAATTTCTCCTTTAAAATACCAGAGGGGATTCCTCATCATGGGACTCAGTCATAAAACAGTATGACAGATCAATTTATAAAAATCTTGTTCCAACATAATATTCTTACTTAGAAAATATTTCTATGAAAAGTAAAAAACATAGGTGCTACTTGTAAGCCACCTGCAAAAGCAACATTTAATTTTAAATGTTTTGGGTATATTTAATATATTGAACAAAAAAAACTTTTAGAATGATTGTTGTTTCAGAATTAATTGCATAATCTCCAAATATAATAATAAAGACCTTTACTGGGGTCAAGATTATTTAAGTAAATCAATGTTTCTCAGTCATTTTTTTCTGCATCCATACCATTCACATTTTTAATATGTCCTTCATTCCCAAAAGAGATTTTCATATACCTTACATTCTGAACAGGGAAGAGATTAAGAATCACTGTTGTAGGAACAGGAGCAGTCTTGTTTATTGTGATTGAGGATATAGGACACCATGATGCAAGTATCATGAGATATCCTTTTACTAGACTCATCCTAAATAAATCTGGCCCATATTCCTGTTCCTTTCACTGTTTTCTCTATTTACCTTTGAATCAATGACTCTTTAGGACCTAAGTTGGTTTACTCCTTCCCAGTCCCTTCCTGGTAAATATTTTTGAGGGTAAATAAAACTAAATAGTAACAAGTCTTATTTTTTGTTGTTACAAGCCACAGGTATCAAGCTCTCATAATCCTACATCAACAGAAGAGCAGCAGCTGTATTGGGCCAAAGGGACCGGCTTTGGTACAGGCTCTACAGCTTCTGGATGGGATGTGGAACAAGCCTTAACTAAACAAAGATTGGAAGAGGAACATGTTACCTGTCTTCTGCAGGTATATTTGTAAAGTTGGCATTGCCAATGATAATACAATTATTTTTTGCGATTGCATGATTTTTTTGTTTTTTGGATTTTTGATTTAATTTATCTTGTATTATCAAACCAAAACAACATACAAACATGAATGTTCTTAACATAACATTCTGTGCATGGTGTACAATCCAATGGCTCACAATATCATCACATAGTCGTATATTCATCACCATGATCATTTTTTAGAATATTTGTATCACTCCAGAAAAAGAAATAAAAAGAAAAAACTCACACATACCATACTCTTAACCATCCCTCTCATTGACCACTAGTATTTTCATCTACTCAATAGATTTTGACCTTTCTTAACCCTATTTTTTTCTGTACCCCTTACCACTTGCTTTCATTGTTCAGTAGTATATCAGTCTACTCAATTTATCATTTGTTCCCCTTATTATGTATTTATTTTTATTCCATATTTTTTTACTCATCTGTCAATATCGTGGAAAAAAGGAGCATCAGACACAAGATTTTCATATTCATATAGTCACATTGCAAAAGCTTTATCATTATACATTCACCTTCAAGAAACATGAAACACAGCTGTAAAGTATCAGGCACTTCCCTCTAGCCTCTCTAATACACCTTAAACTAAAAAGGGGATAGCTATAAAATGTGTAAGAATAACCTCCAGGAAAACTTCTCGACTCTGTTTGAAATCTCTCAGCCACTGACACTTTATTTTTTCTCATTTCTTTCTTCCCCCTTTCGGTCAAGAAGATTTTCTCAATCCGTTGATGCTGAGTTCCAGCTCATTCTAGGATTTCTGTCCCACGTTGCCAAGGAGGTTTACACCCCTGGGAGTCACATCCCATGTAGAGTCTGGGAGGGCAGTGAGTTTGCTTGCCATGTTAGCTGGGAGAGAGATAGACCACATGTGAGCAACAAAAGAGGTTCTTTGGGGGGTTACTCTCCTAAGCCTAATTTTAAGTAGGCTTGATCTGTCCTTTGTGGAAATAAGTTTCTTAGGAACAAACCCCCAGGTTGAGGGCTAGGCCTACTGATTTGGTTGTTTCCACTGCTTGCGAGAATTTCAGGAATTCTCCAAATGGGGACGTTGAATTTTCCCCCTTTCTCGCCATTCCCCCAAGGGGACTTTGCAAATACTTCCTTATTCACTGTTCAGATCACTCTGGGATTTACTGGGGCATCAGTCTGGACAAACCTACAGAATCGCATGCACTATTCAAGGTTCCATGTACTTACGGTGTTCAATTAACTTGTCCACATAAGTTATATTGGAAAATGCGCTAGTCAAAATATAAATTTTGTATTAAATAAACATTTTTTGCTTTAGTCTCACACATAAGTTAGTTTTAAAATATGAATTACCATGTATTTTCAGCACCCTACAATGTTGACATTCCTTTGTTCTTCCTCATGCAAAAACATTTTTAACTTTATACATTTAGTCACTATCATTGTACACTTTAGGCATTCCTAGATTATACCATCTCAATCTTTATCGTCTATCTTTCCTTCTGATTTCAATTGTGCCTCCAGTCCTCCTCCCTCTATCATTCTCACATTCAGCTTCATTCAGTGTGCAAACATTCTTGTATTACAGTTTGGTAGTATTGTGCTATCCATTTCTGAATTTCTACAATCAGTCCTGTTGGATAATCTGTATCCCTTCAGCTCCAGTTACCCATATCTACCCTATTTCTATCTCCTGATATCTCTTTTCTTAACTGAAATTCTCCAAGTTCATTCACTAATGCTAGTTGATATCAGTGAGACCATACAGCATTTGTCTTTTTGTTTCTGGCTAATCTCACTCAGTAAAAGGTCCATCCATGTTATATGCTTTATGACTTTATTCTGTCTTACAGCTGCGTAATATTCTACCGTATGTATATACCACAGCTTGTTTAGCCATTCCTCTATTGATGGACATTTGGGCTTTTTCCATCTCTTGGTAATTGTAGATAATGCTGCTATAAGCATTGGTGTGCATAATGTCTGTCTGTGTTCTTGTCCTCATGTCCTCTGAGTAGATACCTAGCAATGGTATTGCTGGATCATATGGCAATTCCGTACTTAGCTTCTTGAGAAACTGCCAAACTGCCTTCCACAGCAGTTATACCATTTTACATTCTCACCAACAGTGGATAAGTGTGCCTCTTTCTCCATATCCTCTCCAGCACTTCTTGTCTGTTTTATTGATAATGTCCATTCTGGTGGGTGTGAGATGATATCTCATTGTGGTTTTGATTTGCATTTCCCTAATAGCCAGGAAAGTTGAGCATCCTTTCATGTTCCTTTTAGCCATTTGTATTTCTTCTTCTGAGAAGTGTCTGTTCATGTCTTTTGCCCAATTTGTAATTAGGTTCTCTGTCTTTTTGTGGTTGAGTTGAACAATCTCTTTATATATTCTGGATACTAGACCCTTATCTGATACATCATTTCCAAGTATTGTCTCCCGTCGTGTAGGGAGTAAAGTCTTTTTACTTTCTTGACAAAGTTCTTTGATGCACAAAAGTGTTTAATTTTGAAGAGTTTCCATTTATCTATTTCTTTCTTCAATTCTCGCGCCTTGGGTATAAGATCTAGGAAACCACTTCCCATTATAAGATTTATGAGATATTTCCCTACATTTTCTTCTAAAAGTTTTATGTTCTTAGATCTAATGTTTAGGTCTTTCATCCATTTTGAGTTAATTTTTGTAGAAGGTATGAGATATGGATCCTCTTTCATTGTTTTGCATGTGGATATCCAGTACTCCAGACCCCATTTATTGAAGAGACTTTTCTGTCCCAGGTGAGTTGGCTTGACTGCCTTATCAAAGCTCAATTGTCCATAGATGAGAGGGTCTACATCTGAACACTCTATTCGATTCCGCTGGTCAATGTATCTATCTTTATGCCAGTACTATGCTGTTTTGACCACTAGCTTTGTAATACGCCTTGAAGTCAGGTATGCGAGACCTCCCGCTTCATTTTTCTTTTTCAAGATATTTTTAGCTATTCGGGGCACCCTGCCCTTCTAGATAAATTTGGTTATCGGTTTTTCTGTTTCTGCTAAGTAAGTTTCTGGAATTATAATTGGTATTGCATCGAATCTGTAAATCAATTTAGGTAGAATTGGCATCATAACTATATTTAGTCTTCCAATCCATGAACGTGGTATGTCCTTCCATTTATTTAGATTTTCTTTTATTTCTTTTAACAATTTCTTGTAGTTTTCTTTGAATAGGTCTTTTGTATCAGTTAAATTTATTCCTAAATATTTTATACTTTTGTCTACAAGTGTAAATGGAATTTTTTTCTTGATTTTCCCCTCATATTGCTCATTACTAGTGCCTAGAAACACTATAGATTTTTGAGTGTTGATCTTGTAACCTACCACTTTGCTGTACTCATTTATTAGCTCTAGGAGTTTTGCTGTGGATTTTTTGGGGGTTTTTGAGCTATAGTATCATATCATCTGCAAACAGTGAGAGTTTTACTTCTCTCTTTCCAATTTTGATGCCTTGTGTTATTTTTTTCTTGTCTAATTGCTCTGGCTAGAACTTCCAACACAGTGTTGAATAACAGTGGTAACAGTGGGAATCCTTGTCTTCTTTCTGATCTTAGGAGGGAAGTTTTCAGTTTTTCCCCATTTAGGATGATGTTATCTGTGGGTTTTTCATGTATTTCCTTTATCGTGTTAGGAAGTTCCCTTCTATTCCTATCCTTTGAAGTGTTTTCAACAAGAAAGGATGTTGAATTTTGTCAAATGCCTTTTCTGCATCAGTCGAGATGATCATGTGGTTTTTCTGCTTTGATTTGTTGATGTGATGTATTACATTAGCTGATTTTCTTACACTGAACCATCCTTGCATACCTGGAATGAATCTTACTTGGTCATGGTGTATTATTCTTTATTGTGCTGCTGGATTTGATTTGCAAGAATTTTATTGAGAATTTTTCCATCTGTATTCATTAGAGAGATTGATCTGTAATTTTCTTTTCTTGTAGTATCTTTGTCTGCTTTGATATGAGGATGACATTGGCTTCATAGAATGAATGAGGTAGCCTTCCCTCTTCTTCAATTTTTTGAAGAGTTTGAGCAAGATTGGTACTAATTCTTTCTGGAATGTTTGGTAGAATTCACACTTGAAGCCATCTGTTCCTGGACTTCTCTTTTTTTAGGAGCTTCTTAATGACTAATTCAATGTCTTTACCTGTGATTGGTTTGTTGAGGTAGTCTGTGTATTCTTGAGTCAATGTTGGTTGTTCATGCCTTTCTAGGAAGTTGTCCATTTCATCTATGTTGTCTAGCTTATTGGCATGAAGTTGTTCATTGTATCCTCTCATTACCTCCTTTATTTCTTTGGGGATCGTGACTATATCTCCTCTTCCATTTCTGATTTTATTTATTTGCATCCTCTCCTTTTTGTCAGTCTTGCTAAGGGTCTATCAATCTTACTGATTTTCTCATAGACCGAAGTTCTGGTTTGGTTGATTTTCTCGATTGTTTTCATGTTCTCAATTTCATTTATTTGTGTTCTAATAAATCTTCATTATTTCTTTCCTTTTGCTTACTTTGGGGTTAATTTGCTGTTCTTTCTCTTGTTCTTCCAAGTGAGCAGTTAATTCCTTGATTTTTGCTCCTTTTTTGAATAGGCATTTTGGGTAATAAATTTCCCTCTTAACCCTTACTTTATTGCATCCCATAACTTTTGATATGTTGTGTTTTCATTTTCATTTGCTTCGAGATATTTACTGATTTCTCTTGTAACTTCTTCCTTGATCCACTTGTTGTTTAAAAGTTTGTTGTTGAGTGTCCATATATTTGTGAATTTTCTCACCCTCTGCCTATTATTGATTTCCAACTTTATTACTTTGTGATCCAAGAAAGTGTTTTGTATGATTTCAGTCTTTTTGAATTTATTGAGACTTGCTTTGTGACCCAGCATATGGTCTGTCCTTGAGAATGATCCATGAGCTCTTGAGAAAAAGGTGTATCCTGCTGTTGTGAGGTGTAATGTTTTATAAATAGTCTGTTAAGTGTAGTTCATTTATTATATTATTCCAATTCTCTGTTTCTTTATTGATCTTCTGTCTAGATGTTCTGTCCATTGATGAGAACAGGGAATTGAGTCTCCTACTATTATGGTAGATGTGTCTATTTCTCTTTGCAGTGTTTCCCTCATGTATTTTGAAGCACTCTGGCTCATTGCATAGATATTTGTATTTTATTAATACATAGTGTCCTCCTTTGTCTCTTTTAACTGTTTTACATTTCATGTCTCATTTATTAGATATCAGTATAGCTACTCCTGCTCTTTTCTGATTGTTGTTTGCATGAAATATCTTTTCCCAACCTTTCACTTTCAACCTGTGTTTATCCTTGGGTCTTAAATGTGTCTCCTGTAGACAGCATATATATAGATGAGTCCTGTTTTTTAATCCATTCTGCTAGTCTATGTCTTTTGATTGAGGAGTTTAATCCATTAACATTTAGTGTTATTACTGTAAGGGAGGTACCTTCTTTTACCATTTTGCCTTTTGGATTTTGTATATCATATCTAATTATTGTTCTTTTTACCTTCACTGATAGTCTTCATTTCTACACTCTTCTCCACACCTCTCTGTCCTGTCTTTTCCTATCTGCCTCTAGTGCTCCCTTTAGTATTTCTTGCAGAGCCGGTCTCGGTCACAAATTCTCTCAGTGATTTTTTTGTCTGGAAATGTTTCGATTTCCCCCTTATTTTTGAGAGACAGTTTTGCCGAATATAGAATTCTCGGTTGGCAGTTTTTCTCTTTTAGTAATTTAAATATATCATCCCACTGTCTTCTCGTTTCTGCTGAGAAATCTACACATAGTCTTGTTGGGCTTCCCATATATGTGATGGATTGCTTTTCTCTTGCTGCCTTCAAATTCTCTTTCTCTTTTACACCTGACTCTGATTAGTGTCTTGGAGTATGTCTATTTGGATCTATTCTGTTTTGGGTATGCTGTACTTTTTGGATCATAATTTAAAGTCTTTCATAAGACTTAGAAATTTTTCAGTGATAATTTCCTCCATTAGTTTTTCTCCTCCTTTTCCCTTCTCTTCTCCTTCTGGGGCCCCTCACAACACATATCTTCATGCACTTCATGTGTCATTCAATTTTTTGGTTCCCTGCTCATGTTTTTCCATTCTTTTCCCTGTATTTTCTTTTGATTGATGGATTTCAGATGACCTGTCCTCCAGTTCACTAATCCTATCTTCTGCCTCTTAAAATCTATCATTTTTGGTTTCCATTGTTTTTTTTTTTTAGGAAACAAATTTAATATCTATATATGTCATTAATTCTTTTTTTATTAATTAAAAAACTTAACAAAAGAACATTAAGATATCATTCTATTCTACATATACAATCAGTAATTCTTAATATTATCACATAGTTGCATATTCATCATTTCTTAGAACATTTGCATCGATTTAGAAAAAGAAATAAAAAGACATCAGAAAAAGAAATAAAATGATAATAGAGAAAAAAAGATTATACGTACCATACCCCTTACCCCTTGCTTTCACTTATCCTTAGCATTTCAAACTAAATTTATTTTAACATTTGTTCCCCCTATTATTTATTTTTATTCCATATGTTCTACTCTTTTGTTGATATAGTAGCTGAACGGAGCATCAGACACAAG
>PVIY010029565.1:0-31896 GCA_004026745.1 Myrmecophaga tridactyla
CGGCCCTCAGTCATACTTCCCCGCTCTGAGAAAGTGCTGACCTGCACAGCCAGGTCACATCTGCCCCCAATCCACGAAAGCACAACACCAACCTACTGCCACAGCTTTATGCATGTGCACAAAGGGCCCAGTGCCTTAGATTAGCACACACCAGGGTTATGCCCCTTAGACTGGTGCACCTACAGAGCTACATCCTCCCTGGCTGCTGGGTGCCCACATTCACAGCATCAGCTTAACATCCCCAACCTGCACCTATACCTGCCCTGAAACTAATCACCACACTAAGTACCCCACCTGTACCCTACTCCCTGCTGTACATCCATCCCACAAATACAAGGCCTTAGCCTACTGAAAGAAATCAACTTCCAAAGTAAATCAATCAAGATATTTACATGCCATGAAGACAGGAGAAGATCACTAAGCATATCACAATGCAGATAGATATAGCCCTGCCTAATGACAAAATTAAAACACCAGAGGTTTCACAGATGTTGGAACAACTAATCAAAGATGTTCATACAACTCTACTTAATAAAGTAAGTGGGATAGAAAATGACATAAAGGAGATCAAGAAGATAGTAGAAGAGCATAAAGAGGAATTTGAAAGAATAAATACCACAGAGATTAAAGACTCTGTTGATCAAATAAAAAACATACTAGAGGCATAGAACACCAGATTTGAAGAGACAGAAGAAAGAATAAGTGATATAGAAGGCAGGGTAACTGACTTTGAAGACTCAAAACAGAAAATGGCAAAAAAAGATGGAAAAATTTGAATTGGAGCTCAGGAAAATGATAGACAAAACAAAGAGCACAAATATAAGAATCATTGGTATCCCAGAAGGAGAAGAGAGGAGTAAAAGGCTAGGAAGAGTAGTTGAGGATATAGTGGGGGAAAACTTCCCAATCCTCATAAAGGACATAAATATACAAGTCAAAGAAGCCCAATGAACTCCAAACAGAATAAATCCAGATAGGCCTTCCCCAAGACACATACTAATCAGTCTGTCAAATGTTGAAGAGAAGCCAAAAATCCTGAAAGTGGCAAGAGAAAAACAATCTACTACATACAATGGAAACCAAATAAGACTGAGTTCAGACTACTCAGTTAGCACCCTGGAGGCAAGAAGGCAGTGGTATGATACATTCAAGATCTCAAGAATTCTGTATCTAGCCAAATTGCCCTTCAAAACTGAGGGAGAGATTTAAAGTTTCCACAGACAAAGAAGTCCTGAAAGAATTTGTCAACAAGAGACTGGTCCTACAAGAAATACTAAAAGGAGTTCTGCTGGCTGAAAAAAAAATAATAATAATGACAGGAGAGGGATATCTGGAGAAGGGCATATAGTTGAAGAGTACCACTAAAGGTACTATTTAAATTACTTTAACGGTAATTTAAAGAATATAAAGAGAAAGAGGGAAAAGAATTTATAGATCTGACAAATAAAATAAAAAAGATAAGATGATGGATTCAAGAAACACCTTTCCAGTAATAACTTTGAATGTTAGTGGACTAAACTTACCAATTAAAAGATACAGATTGAAAAAAAAAAGATACAGATTGTCAGAATGGATTGAGAAACATAATCCAGCTATATGTTGCTTACAAGAGACTCATCTTAGACACAAGGATACAAATAGATTGAAAGTGAAAGGATGGAAAAAGATGTTCCATGAAATTGCAACCAAAAGAAAGCAGGAGTAGCTATACTAATATTGGACAAAATAGACTTTAAATGTAAAAACATCTTAAGAGACAAAGAAGGACACTATATATTAATAAAAGGGACAATTCACCAAGAAGAAATATGATCATAAATATTTATGCTTCCAATCAAAGAGCTCCAAAGTACATGAGACAGACACTGGCAAAACTAAAGGGAGAGGCAGATGTTTCAACAATAATAGTAGGAGACTTCAATACATCACTCTCCTCTATAGATAGAACAACCAGACAAAGATCAACAAGGAAATAGAGAAGTTAAATAACTTGATAAATGAATTAGACCTAATAGATGTATATAGGTCATTGCACCCCAAAGCACAAGGATATACATTCTTTTCTAGTACTCATGGAACATTCTCCAGGATAGATCATATGCTGTGGCACAAAACAGGTCTTTATAAATTTAAAAATATTGAAATTATTCAAAGCACTTTCTCTGATCACAGTGGGATGAAGCTGGATCTCAATAACCACCAAAGAATGAGAACATTCACAAATATATGGAGATTAAATAACACACTCTTAAACAACCAATGGGGTCAAAGAAAAAATTGTCAGAGAAGTCACTAGTTATCTGGAGATTAATGAAGATGAGAATACAACTTATCAGAACTTATGGGACATCACAAAGCTTGTGCTGAGAGGGAAATTTATTGCCCTAAATGCCTATATTAAAAAACAAGAAAGAGCAAAAATTGAGGACTTAATAGCACACCTGGAGAAACTTGAGCAACAACAGCAAACTAACCCCAAAGGAAATAGAAGAAGAGAAATAACAAAGATTAAAGCAGAGATAAATGAATGGGAGAACAAAAGAACAATTGTAAGAATCAGTAAAACCAAAATTTTGTTCTTTGAGAAAATTGATGGACACTAGCAAGACTGATGAAGAAAAAAAGAGGGAGGATGCAAATAAACAAAATCAGAAATGAGAAGGGGTGCATTAAGAGACCTTGAAGAAATAATAGAAATCATAAGAGGATACTATGAACAACTATATGCCAACAAACTAGACAACTTGGATGAAATGGACTACACTGACTCATGAAGAAATGGAAGATCTCAACAAACCAATCACAAGTAAAGAGATTCAATCAGTCATCAAAAATCTTTCTACAAAGAAAAGCCCAGGGTCAGATGGCTTCACAGGGGAATTTCATCAAACATTCCAATCCTGATCAAACTTTTCCAAAAACTTGAGAAAAAAGGAACTCACCTACCTCATTTTATGAAACTAATATCATTTTAATACCAAAACCAGGTAAAGATGCTATAAGAAAGAAAAACTACAGACTGATCTCCCAAATGAACATAGATGCAAAAATTCTCAATAAAATATTAGCAAATCGAATCCAGCAGCACATGAAAAGAATTATATACCATGACCAAATGGGGTTAATACCAGGAATGCAAGGATGGTTCAATGCAAGAAAATCAATTAATGTAATACAGCACATTAACAAATTGAAAGGGAAAAAATCACATGATCATCTCGATTGATGCTGAAAAAGCATTCAACAAAATTCCACATCCTTTTCTGGTTAAAAACATTCCAAAAGATAGGAATCAAAGATAACTACCTCAATATGATAAAGGGAATATATGAAAACTGAAAGCCAGCATTGTACTTAATGGAGAGAGACTGTAAGCTTTCCCCCTAAGATCAGGAATGAGACAAGGATGCCCACGGTCACCACTATTATTCAACATTGTGCTAGAAGTTCTAGCTAGAGCAATCAGGTGGGACAAAGAAATAAAGGGCATTCAAATTGGAAAGGAAGAAGTAAAACTCTCATTATTTGCAGATGATATGATACTATACTTGGAAGATCCTGAGAAATCTACAGCAAAGTTACTGGAGCTAATAAATTCAGCAATGTGGCAGGATATAATATTAATGTGAAAAATCAGTAACATTTCTATACACAACCAATGACTGAACTGAGGAGTCAGTTAAGGAAAAAATTCCACTCAAAATACCAACTAAAAGAGTAAAGTACTTAGGAATGAACTTAACCAGGAACACAAAGGACTTGTACACAGAAAACTACATAACATTGCTAAAAGAAATCAATGGAGATCTAAATCAGTGGAAAGACATTCCCTGCTCATGGATAGGAAGGCTAAATATAGTTAAGATGTCAATTCTCCCCAAACTGACTACAGACTCAACACAATACCAATCAAAATTCCAACAACATACTTTGTAGATTTGGAAAAGCTAATTACTAAATTCATCTGGAAAGGAAAGAGACCCCAAATAGGTAAAATTATCCTAAAAAAGAATAAAGTGAGAGGATTAGCACTCCCTGACTTTAAAACCTATTATAAAGCTACAGCAGTCAAAACAACATGGTACTGGCACAAGGGTACAGAAATAGATCACCAAATCTGTGGTTAACTGACCTTTGACAAGGCCCCCAAATCCTCCGAACTGGGACAAAATAGTCTTATCAATAATTGGGCATGGAAGAACTGGATATCAATAGTCAAAAGAATGAAAGAGGATCCCTTTCTTATACCCTACACAAAAGGTAAATCAAAGTGTATCAAACCAGCACCATAAAGCTTCTAGAAAAACATGTAGGGAAACATCTTCAAGATCTATTAATAGGAGATAGCTTTTATAAACTTCACACCCAAAGCACAAGCAACAACAACAACAAAATAGATAAATGGGAACTCCTTGAAATCAAATTTGCTTCTGCACCTCAAAAGACTTTGTCAAAAAGGTGAAGAGGAACCCAACTCAATGGGATAAAATATTTGGAATTCACATGGCGGACAAAGGTTTGATTTCCTGTATATACAAAGAAATCATACAACTCGACAACAAAAGAACAAACAACCCAATTATAAAATGGGCTAAAGTTTTGAATAGGCATTTTTCTGAAGAGCAAATAGAGATGGCTCAAAAGCACATGAAGAGATGCTCATTTTCATTGGCTACAAGGGATATGCAGATCAAGACTACAATGAGATACCACCTCACACCTATAAGAATGGCTGCTATTAAACAAACAGGAAACTATAAATGTTAGAGAGGATATAGAGAAACAGAGACAATTATGCACTGCTGGTGGGAATGTGTAATGGTGAGAATGTATATTGCTGTGGCCACTATGGAAGACTGTTTGGTGGTCCCTTAGGAAACTAAATATTGAGTTGCCCTATGACTCAGCAATAGCACTAGTTGGTACATACCCAGAATTGCTGAAAGCAATGACACAAACTGACAGTTGCACACCAACATTTATAACAGCATTATTCACAATTGCCAAAAGATGGAAACAAACCAAATGCCCATCAACAGATGAGTGAATCAACAAAATGTGGTATATACATACAATGGAATGTTATGCAGCAGTAAGACAAAATGACATCCTGAAGCACATGACAAGATGGATGAGCCTTGAGGACATAATGCTGAGTGAAATTAGCCAGATATAAAAGGTTAAATACTGTATGATTTCACTTTTATGATCAGCATAAAGGTGGCTGAAGGATGCAGTGATGGAGAAATAGATTGGCAAATGATGGTGTATACTTATGAACGAAAGTTGTCCTGCTACAAAAAGGAACAAAGTCATGAGGCATGCAACGATGTAAATGAACATGTGGGACATTTTGTGGGGCAAAATAAGGCAGAAAGAAAAGAACATTAGAATAACTTTCCAGAAACCTACAACCTCCAGATGGGTCCCTGGTCCAGATAAGTCCTGAAACCTAGCCCAGCCTCTCCAGAACATCAGATAGTCCCATTTCCCTACCCCATATTAGTGACCCAATCCTTCCAATATGAAAAATTTAGAATTGCCATAGCCCAAGCACCCCTAAAGAAAGGGATGGAAAGATCAAAGGTGATGGTGAAATTATGCAGAGAAGATAGGCTTTAACAGCAAAAATATATTGGCTCACAATTCTAGAGGCTAGAAGTCTTAAATTATGGATGGATCAACAAGTGCCATGTGCCATGTGTAACCTTTAGGGAATAATTCTTCCTTGCCTCTTCTCATATCTGGTGTTTGCCAACAATCCTTGGTGTTCCTTAGTTTGTAGAGGCATCACTTCAATCTCTGCCTTTTCCATCTTCGCATGGCTTACATACTGAGATGTGTTTGTAACTGTGTCCATTTTTTTTCTTCTTATAAGGATATCAGTCACATTGTTGTAAAGCCTACCCTAACCCAGTTTGACTTCATCTTAATCACATCTTTGAAGGCTTTTTCCCCAAATAAGGTCATATGTTAGGACTTAAACATATCTCTTTTTTTGGAGATATAATTCAACCTATAACATTGCCATTGCCTAAACCAGAGTCAAGGAAATTGACTCCTCTAATACATTCTTTTGAGAATTTCATTATTTTACCGCCTATACTTAAATCTACAAACCAATTGAAGTTATTTTTGTGTATGCTAAAAAGAGGTGGTCTGTCTTCATTCTTTTGCATGTGAACATCAAGTTGTTCCAGCACCATTTGTTGAAAAAAAATTATTTTCCCCCTATTGAATTGACTGGCTGCCTTTGTTAAAAATTCATTGACCACTAATGTAAGGGTTTATTTCTGGACTCTTGATTCTATTTCACTGATCTATATTTCTACCCTTAGGTGGTACCATACTGTCTTCTGAATCTTTCAACTTTAATTAAGCATTTTTACTCACAAAAGACATGTATGATTGATTGTTTGTGAGAGAATGAAAGAGAAAATGAGAGACAGGACATATTAAAGGCTTTAAGAAGAGCAAGGGGAACTTTGTTCTTCTGGAGGACAAAGAGAATTTCCTCAGATGCTCTGATATGCTCTGATGTGTGAAGAACATTTGTAAAAGAATACACAGTGTTCACCAATGAGCATAGAACGGATTGAGAAGCAAACAATGTACAGTAACTTAATAAACAGGTCTCAGAAGGGTTTGCCTCCATTTACCCCAGATTTTCCTAAATTTAATTTTATCAAGAAATCTTTCACTTCTTTTTCACATTTAACATTTATTAATGTTCCATAGGACAATCTTAGTGAAATTCTGATGTGACCCTTACAGAGTGGAAAAATAGCAAAAATGAAGCGAGAATTAAGACATTTGTCTCGCAAAGGATTAAACACCAGGGGCTAGAACTTTATGGCTTATTTAACAGCGCAGTTTTGAAAGTGAGCACTGATAAAAGCTTCTTGCATGAAGGAGTTTTAGGTAGCAGATATCCTACATGTTGCTTTCTTTCTCCATCTAATGTCCAAGTATTGTCTTTAGTTTCTTCTATCATATCTCCCTGTATGTCCTAGCAGACCTTTCTTCATTAGTCTCATTCTACTAGGGATGGGTCTTCCTGAGTATCTACTGTATTCCATATGTTTCAGGTATGACTCCAATGTCTATAGTACCATATTTGGTATGTAAACTGGTATCTGGTAACTGGTGTGTGTGTGTGCAGTGTGGGCATGTAAAATTCTACTTTTCACGAACCCGATAAGGTAGATTTTACAAATGAGGAAACAGGTTTTCAGAGGTTAAAGAAATTGTCCCAAATAACACAGCTAGAAATTGTGAGAGCTAGTCTTTTCAGTGTCCAAAGTGTATTTTTTTTAATCTTTTAATTTTATTTTTTTAAATACCAAAAAACACCAAACAAATGCATACATTCCTATTTTGATCATTCCGTTCTACATATATATTCAGTAATTCACAATATCATCACATAGTTGCATATTCATCATCACGAACACCAAAATGTATTTTAACAACAACAACAACATGGAATTAGTTTGTTTGGACAGCGGAAGAGTGAATGGTTTTCTACCATCACAGAGCACCCAAGAAACTGTCCTTAAATTCAGAGGCCAAGAACAGTGAAGCCAAGAATGTAATTGCTTTCACTATAAAGGGGTAAAGAATGGCTCATTTTGGGGACAGAATTGCTCACTCTGCCATGCTTCATCCACAGATTCCTCCAATGTTAGAAGTCCCTACCCAGTTTCAGTAGTTAATTCCTCTACAACCTGTGGTCATTTCCGCAAAGAAATCTTCTCTGACCTCCAATATCCTGTACTTTCCTTTGGTCTTATCATAATTATAATTCACTCATTAATTATATCCTATACTTCTCCACCTACAATGCCATCTCTCTGGTCTACCTTGTTCACTGCCAGGTCCTCAACACGTACATCAGGAGAAGTTGAAGTAGTTTTTGTCAAGATTGAATGGAAGAATACACCTGAAATACATCATCTCCACAAAAGAGGATCTATAAAATATGTGATTTACCATATTTTGCAGTGGAAGGTGTAGCTAATCCTAAATCCTAATAATCATTTAAATTTATTTATATTTTTTAAAATTTGATTCCAGATTTATAACTTTGCCACCTTCTCTGCCTCTCTCCCGCATTCCTTCTAACTCTCTCTCTCTCTCCTTCCTCTCTGACTACTACTAACCCTTATAGTTCCGTTCTATTATTGAAAACTTGAAAGCTAGCTAGGCAAAGAGAGGGAAAGAATGCCAACTTAATTCCCACAGTAGATTAATCCACTCGGTAAATAGTTGAGCCATAAATGTGCAATGTATGTTCAAAATTCAGAGTTCACTGAAAATTTGGTCTGGTCTAAGCAGTCATAATAAAGATATATTTTGTGTAAGTGTCTATATAATACAGGAAAATGTCTCTCTTGTTCTTTACCTCTGGTTTCCCCCCAAGCCTCCAGCTCTAGTCAGGAGAAGAGTAAAAAGAGATAGAGGCAATAGGATCTGGTGTCATGTCACCATTGTGCACAAAAGTTTGCCTGAGTATAAAGTATGGATTTTATTGTCCACAAAGGCTCAGTCTTAATTTTGAAGTTGGGTTCTGTATATTTGAACATGCCATGTATGGCTGAGTATGACTTCTTTTCTAGACCAGCTCACTATCCCTTAATGTGAACCTTAAATCAAGTTTTGTGGTGCAGGCTGGTTATTTGCAGTATATTACAGACCTGCATTGATTAATTTCGTATCTGGGGCTCAGAGTCGACCAGTTCAATCTTATGAACCTTGTATCACATGACTACTGCAGCCAGACTTAAAACATGCAATCTTCTTTTCAATTCTAATTTTAATATTTCGTAATAGGTTATATGCATCTCATTTGTATTTACAAATGAGATCCGGGTGTGCTGGAAATAAAACTGCAAGCACATGTTAGTTAATCACATATGCAGGACTCCAGCACTGGGCATAAATATGTACCCACCTCTTCACCTGTAAGCTAAAGAGAAAAAAATACATGGAAATGAGGGGTCAGAGGCTCAGGCTACTCTCTTCTTCCCTGGCTTGAGCTGAGATTAAGTGCACTTCATATAATTTACAGTACATGGCTTCTAAAATTTAAAGTACAGAAGCAAGTTTAATATTTGTAAATAAATTATTTCTAAACCAGGCACGAGTGTATTTTTATTATTATTTTTTTAAAGAAAGACTGCAAATTGTTTCTGCTTAACAGGCAAATATATACCCCCTCTTCAGGCTCCTAGGTCACAAAAGGTGGTTATCCTGTCACTGCAGCTGATTTCTGAAAAGTGTGACATGCATTTAGTTGTCAGTTCCTATCAGCAGCATTCAGGAATCAACATTACATCAGCAGCAAGACACACCATTTTATGCTCTTTTTGAAGATAATTAGAGTTCCCTTTTGTTGCAAATAAGATGTAAAACAGCTATAACTGCTGGAGAACGTGATTAAAGTAACCTCTATAGAACCCCATTATTCTAGACAGATTCCTTCAGATGCATAATTTTCCCATTTTAAGCAAACATAATGCATGCATATAAAATTCAAATTGTCGAGACACCTCTAACAAAAATTAGTATTCTATTAAGGCATTCTTACTTAGTAGCTGGTTAACATGTAAAACTCTTTAAAAGTATTTTAACATAATCATGAAATAATAGTATGTGTCACAAAAGGTAAACATTTTACAGTGAGAGGATTCTTCACCAAGATCCATGTATTTAACTTTTTTTTTAGTTACAAAACTTTTGACAGATAATGTGTGAGAACTTGTATCCCAAACACCCTCATCCCATCCATATACGTTTGCTGACTTTCGCTGTCCTGTGCTTCAAATCTTAGGTAGATGGTTGTATACACAAACATGCACAGATACGTACACACATGCGCATCATAAAAAGCTGCACGTGTACCCACACAGCTTATATTTTAGCAATTGTGTCATTTATTTGAAATGCTAATATGCCATATATCTTTTTTTTTTTTTAATAATGAGGCTTTTTTTTTTTTTCTGCATGGGCAGGCAGTGGGAATCGAACCCGGGTCTCCAGCATGGCAGGTAAGAGTTCTGCCTGCTGAAGCATTGAGGTCCGCCCTGCCATATATTATTTTAACAAGTACTCTATAAAGCCACATAGATCTCCTTCAAGTAAAATGGCAGAAGTGCACCCATATCACCTATATTACAGGGTTTCTTAAAAAAACAATAAATGCTTTAAAACTACATGTTTTCAAACTCCATAGTAAAACATGCCTTCTAAATAAATCTTTAAACCAACTACAGGGCAGGCCACTGTGGCTCAGTGGCAGAGTTCTCGCCTACCATGCCGGAAACCCGCGTTCGATTCCTGGTGCCTGCCCAAACTCTTATTAGTTCTTATGACAGAACCCCTCCTTGAACATCTTATCTCTTTCCAAATACAACCCAGGACAGACACATGCAGCCAAAGAGACCAGGTGTGCTACAAAGTGGCTATTTGTCCATGTAGAGTTCCATTTACTTAGCAAAATACAAATGCTGTTTTAAAAAGATATATGTAAAGTGGTGATTAGTAAATCCCACCCAGATTGCCCATACAGTCACCATAACTTCTGCAGGACGGTTATAATTATAAAATCAAATTCCTGGTTGGCTCTGCTGGGAATCTGCACATCTAACAAAAATGTTATTAAAGAAGCCTACAAATGAATAATCATCCTCAACAACTCACAGCAGCCTTCACAGCGTGAAAATGGAAAAAATGGTGAAAGTTTTAAAGTGGGGGACTGATTAGGATGACAACAATCTCTGTCAAGAGAACGTATTGTGCAAGGTTTCTTGGGAGAAAAAATTTTCACCTGAAACAAGAGTCTTATGAACACCGTAGAATTGTGGATTGCAGGATACTGATCTTATTAAGAACTAATGCTAATTTGTGCTCTGTCTCCTGCTGAACTGGAAGCAAGTTTACCACTGGGTTTGTTAATTTACCCAGGACACCATTATCTTTGGTTGGACTTAATGTATCAGAGTCGAGGTCATTAACTGCTGAGCTCATGATTATCCAGCATGAATTACCGACAGGATAACCCAAATAGATTTGTTCTCTGACTTCATTTCTCTGGATGCAAATTTTTCTTCAGCTGCTATTTAGTTTCTATTTCTGAAACACTAATTGCTATATATGCGTGTGTGTGTGTGGCTGTGTATTTATGTGCTTTTGTGGAGAACAGAGCACACGCACCAAGGTTCACAATCGAGATTACCATTTGATTTGGTTCCCTAGCATTTTTGAGTAGTAATGAAATGACTGCATAAATAAACGATACAGCTTTCTCTTGCTGAGGTTGCAAATAAAGAAATGTATGGTCATGTGGGAATTTTTAATCACAATAAAAATATATAATTACTCTGGGAGCGTTCCATCGTCCATTAGAATTTACACGGACCTGGGCTGTTAAATATTCAGAGTGAAGTAGCCCTGATCTGTTCTCTCTGCTTTGGCAGACACTTTATTTCAACCATCTATCAATCATAGCTCTAAAACTTATGTTCTATCCCAAACAAACATTTTGTAGGAAAAAAAAAAAATGACAAAATCCCACTGGTACATTTATTTTAGTTTACAGCACAATAAAATCACTATGCACATTCATAAAAAGAAATTCTGGAATTATAAGTTAAATAGGAAAGTGCATTCTTAAAAATATTTGTGGTTTCTGGTTAAATAAACACATTTTCATAAAGCTGCATGTTCAATCTATTTTATATAAATGGAACAAATCAACCAAAAATTCATTTACAATTTTTATAGTCTGTATGAGCCCATTTCTAATAGCAGGGAACACTTTTGTGTCTCTGCATGATGTCTGCAGAAAGAGGTGAATTTTCATTTATTTAATGCAAATATTCATACAAGGTAAACTCTTCAGGCATATATGGAGCATGCTTCATGGAAGCTTTGTGGCAATAAGAAAATAACATGACATAATTGTACAATAAATGGAGTGCTGCCACCTCAAAATTACCTGCAGCACAGTGTCCTGAATAAAGAGAAGAAATCAGGAAGTCTGGCTTGTTTTTTCCCCTAGTTTCTGAGCTACTTTGCTTATAAATGATTTACTTCTGATCTCATATAGCTGGACATTTATAACAATCCCATCTTTAGAACTGGAAAATTAAGGAGATATACTTTATAAAGCTTTGAATAATGGAAAGTATGTTGTTAGCTGATGTGCAAAAGCTTTCATGCATACAATACACAATTAGATAACAAAAGTAAGAAAGTAAGAGCAGTAAAGATGCTTCTGACTTACTGAACGTTAGGAGTTGAGTTTTAGTATCTGTTGCCTGGGAGGCATTGTCCTGGCACATACCTTAATACCATTATTTTCCAGGTAAATTTGGATACCAACCTTTAAAACAATAGTAAGATGTTATATTTTCTTTGAAAATTAGTGTTGACAGAATGGCTCAGAAACCACTCAACATTTAACAATGTATTCTGTCACCTAGTTTAAAAATACCTTTTGATGATGGGGTTTTCAGCATCACAGGGTTTTCCTATCACGGTGGAGGATATTAGGCATTTTTTACTGACTGAATAGTAAGAACATTTATTAGAAAATCACATTTTTATGTTTGTGGAGTGATATTTGATTTTGCTTTATTCTGGGTTTTGTTTCATTTCAGCATGTCCATAGCTAAGGCTGAAGGCTCCAAGTCTAAACTGGATTTCACATACTCATTCTCCAGTCCCAGCTTTTGATATTTCCAAACAAACTGAATATAGGACTTCATTGCATAGGAAATCTTTCTAAATTCAGGTAGTATCATGCTTAGGATAAAGTAAAAGTTCAGTGGCCCAACCCACAAACTCACTTTTGGCTCACTCTTCAAGTAATTATCAAGGAATACAAAGTTTGAAATTCCTCATTTCACAAAACTACTTATGTTACACTAATCCATGTAGGATCATTGAGAAGAACCAGATTTTAGGGCACTACCCATTCTTCTAAATTGGAAGGGTCCTTTGCTATTATTTATATATAATTTATTGATTCTAAATATTGTTGGCATAATTTTATTATTATGCCTTACCATGATGTTCTAAAATCCATATCTGATATTTTTGAAAATCAAATCTCAGTTGAGTATTTTAACAAAAAAGAGAAAATATCATTTTACATACATATTGGTAAGATTATAATTGATCTGAATTAAAGCCTGGTGGGATGAAACTTCAGAGACAGACCTAATCTTTCTCCCTCTCTTTCTTCTTCAGCATTTTTCACATACAACTTCACTCCTAAGGGTGCCTTAGCTCACAAACTCATCATCTCTTGACTAGTAACAGCCTCCTAAAGAGCTTACATCTTTGGTGTCTCTAGTCTAACTGCCAAGATGATGCCAGAATGACCATTTAAAAACACAAATTTGATCTTGTCACTTTGGCTAAAAACCCTTCAGCAGCTCTTCACGGCTTTCAGGATAAAGTAAAACTTCAGAGTTCAGCACATAGGTCCATCATCAAACCTGTTAACCTCATGGTTTGTTGCTGTGGATGGTTCCCCAGAAAGCTTAATATGCTTTCATATTAAGCATTTTCACAAATGGTGTTCCCCCTGCCTTATTTGTCTGGCTAACTGTTACTTGTCATCAAAACTCCAGTAACATAGCTACCTTCTGTTTGAGGGTCTTTCTTCTCCTCCTAGATTATAAGTGCTTTAAGGATTGTGACCTCGAGTTCTATGCCTATCATAGGCCCTAAAACATGATATATAGTCCATACTTCTTCTTAGACTAAATATGTGAATGAATGATACACAAATATTTTTATTGTGTTAATGATAGCTTATCAAATCCAACAGAAGCCTTCTTAATCTTATCAAATTGAAATAGGTGACTCTGTGTTTAAAGAAATTGTCAGTTCAGGCAGTGTCTCATAAATAAAATGCAGTCGCCAGGATTTCTGGTTTGAGTTGGAAATGAATTGAGAATGTAATGACAATTACAAATTAATCATAGGGGAAAAAAATCTAAGTTGAAAAATTATTTTCCCTTTTAATCCTTTAGAGCTGCTTTGCCTTCACTTTTTTTTTTTTTTTTTTTTTTGCATGGGCAGGCACAGGGAATCAAACCTAGGTCTCCGGCACAGCAGGTGAGAACTCTGCCACTGAGCCACCGGGGCCCACCCACCTTCATGTATTTTGATATCATCTTTTTTAATGACTTGCCTTGTTGAGTCTTCAAAGAATTCAATTTAGAAACAACGACTCTCCTCCTATTCAAAGTTCATCAGTTTACCTAATATTTAATTAAATTATGTAATTACAAGAAGAAGCAGGAATTATTTGATCAGATTTGGGGACAGACACAACTGGCTCTTGGCAAACATACAACTCATCCAGTGGGAGAAAAAGTATGTCACCACATCTGCACAAGAGTTTGGTATCAGTCAGTGAGTATTGCAAAAAATCAGGGGAGAATCAGTTAATCCAGAGTAGTGATTATGGGGAATTAGGGTATGCTGGTTTGAAAGGACACATGTCCCCTTGAAAAGCCATGTTTTAATCTAAATCCCATTTCGTAAAAGTAGAATAATCCCTATTCAATACTGTATGTTTGAAACTGTAATCAGATCATCTCTGTGGAGATGTGATTTAATCAAGAGCGGTTGTTAAACTGGATTAGGTGACAACATGTCTCCACCCATTTGGGTGGGTCTTGATAAGTTTCTGGAGTCCTATAAAAGAGGAAACATTTTAGAGAATGAAGGAGACTCGGAGAGAGCAGAGAATGCTGCAGCACCACAAAGAAGAGAGTCTGCGAGCCAGCGACCTTTGGAAATGAAGAAGAAAAACGCCTGCTGGGGAGCTTCATGAAACTGGAAGCCAGGAGAGAAAGCTAGCAGATGACGCTGTGCTCACCATCTGCCCTTCCAGATGAGAGAGAAACCCTGACTGTGTTCACCATGTCCCTTCTCACTTGAGAGAGAGACCCTGAACTTCATCAGCCTTCTTGAACCAAGGTATCTTTCCCTGGATGCCTTTGATTGGACATTTCTATAGACTTGTTTTAATTGGGACATTTTCTCGGCCTTTGAACTGTAAACTAGCAATTTATTAAAATCTCCTTATTAAAAGCCATTCCGTTTCTGGTATATTGCATTCCAGCAGCTAGCAAACTAGAACATAGGGTAAGAGAACTTCTTCTATAAGAGAATCTTTTGTTACTTATTTTAAAATCCTTGACTGTTTTGAAGTCAGTATTCCAATTCTCAACATACAGAAGCAAAACTCTGGATGCGGCAGGCATAAGAGATTGAGCTGAATTGATTTTGACTCCAGAATATAGCTTGGACATTCTTCCTTGTCATGTGTAATATTTGCTTATTTTCTTTCCTCCAAATGGCAGAATACAGGAAAAATTGGGAAGCTGGATTCTGGCAGAGTTTTTGTTCTATTTCTCATTTTCTCCTTCATTTTGGGCAGACTTCAATGATGAAGATTAATATTCAAGAACTCACTACAGTTTCTGACTTCTGCATTGCAGCAAAACCAAAGGTCTCATAACATAATGTTGTTTTTACATAGGAGAAAATGGGGAGGTCTTATAAATCTTGATGCTATTCTAAACCATTTTTAATGAGGATTGTTGGTTTATATAGCTCAATACTAGAGCTGCAATGAGGAAGTCAGTGTGTCAATTGCAATTACAAAACAGAGGATATCTCATAGGTAGGAAACATATTTTTTCTTTTTTGGTTACAGGACCATTTCAAATTCATGAAAACACACCAAAGAGATGGGGATTGGAAGGGTAGAACTCTGGGTTCCCTCTGACAGAAGAGATGGTTACAGGGAATGGATGTATGGCAGCCAAATGTTTCTAGTAATCTCAACAAAAAGCATAGGTAAGTAGTTCCTTAACTAATATAGACAGATTGATTTTTTGAAAAAAAACTTGTGGACTCTTTTTGAGATAATGAGCCTATTTCTTATTATTATGACTGACTCTCAAGGTAGCCGAGTTAGCATACACAATTCTTGGAAGTCTTCCTCTTTTGTTGCTGAGTTTTCTCCATACGCAAGTAACAGCTTTCATGAACTTATCTACTTGGAAGATTCTTGAAAGGTAAAATTGTTTTCTTGTTTAGTTTTCTGCAGTGCATACATATGTATATATTAGCATATATGAATATATTTTTGGTATATCATATGTATAAAATATATCTTAATATATCACAGCCACTATAAATATACTTCCTGTTTTGTCTCAGAAAGTAAAATTGCAACATATCAAGTGCCATCAATAGCCCCAAATTAGTTGGAGTTCCCAGACTAGCCCACCGGTGCCTTCAATAACAATTTTGTTTTGTTACTTTCTGTTCTGGAATTTTTCACCCAAAGCCTGACAATCTCTTTTTCCATGGTCCATACAACTACTAAATCAGGACTTGTTTGCTTCTTGAAATGAACGTCTTCAAAAATTTTCTTTTGCTGTTGCCACACTCTAATGAAGATTTCTGCCCTCCCATGCAGAATGTGTCTTGCTCACAGATTAAACTCTAAACTGACACTTACAAAGCATGCAAAGAGTGACTGCTTATCCCTACATTGCGTGCAGGGAATTGGGGCTGGGTGATTTTAGATTGTACCTGGCATTTTGAATACAGCTTTGTCAATCACAGCTGGTTAGGCTGACCAGAGGGAAAACTCTCTGCTTTCACATCATGGCTATGGCTTGGCAAGAGCTGCACCTACAGTGTGCTCACTGGCTCACTGTGGACAACGATGGGTGCCAGGCCTCCTACCACCCTCCTCTTTTCTCTGCTTAAAGATTGCTGCTTCATCAGAGCCAAATTTGACTCAAAAGGCTTAGATATTTGGCCCCTCACTGTTTCCTCCCTAAAACATCATGTTAATAATCAGTCTTATAGTGGGAAACACCTGGCAGACATTAGCAGGGCTTGTTAACAATAGAGAGGCAGGTCAAGAACCCATTCCAGATGAGATCAGAAACAAAAGTTTGGAGAAACAAAAGGAGTGTGCAAAGGACAAAGAAGATATGAGAGGAAGGAAATGAAACATCCCAGCAGTAATGCTCTTTGCCCTCTCCCCCTCAATGTCCCCTTTGGATAAATGTCACACTCTACCCTCATCTCACCTCTCCTTCCTCCCCACTCCTCTCCATGCCCAAACAAAGGGACTGCAGAGAAGACGGGGAGTCAGAGTCAGTTGGCTAGTTGCGCCAGCCAACTCTCTTGGCAGCTTGCTTCAAGGGCAGGCACTGGGCATCAGAAACGACAGTGACCACAGCCACTAGGAAGCAGGAGTCAACACCACATGCATGCCTGGCAATCCATTTCCCCTCCAATTACCCATCACAGAAGCTGCTGCACAGGATAGAGAGCGGAGGGGATGCACGGCTCCAGCAAAATGCAAGCCTCAAAGCAGAGACCAAGGAGCCACCACGGGAAGCTAAAATAGACCTCCAGTACTACAAACACCAGGCAGCATTTACCACACATGACAGCACCCCAGCAACGGGTCGGATATGGTTGGATCCCAGTTTCTTTGTGGTCACTGGCAAGGTGAAGCATCAACCCAAGGGTGCTGTCATTTCTTATAAGCTGCCCATTCACCCAAATTTGTCTGGCTTTGAGTCACTGACCCTATAAGAATTTGAAATGCTTGCTTGACTTTACTTGCTAGCAAAGAAATGATATGCCCCAGATGTGTGTGGGTAAAAAATGACCTGAAAAAGGGGGTGATTTTAAATCAAGCCCAAACAAACAAAAGCTAACCTTGTGACAATGGTGGATGAGGAAGCGGGGAGGAATTGTTATAAAATGTGCATCGAGTTGAAGGCACACTCAGAGTTTTAGCCCCAGTCCTATATGAGATTTGGCACTAAAAGAGACAGAAACCTTGTCACTGCTCATCATGGACAAATGTCAGAACTCCAGCCAAGCGGCACATCTGTGGATTGCAGCTCACGTCGGCGATGGCACCCCCTTCCGCAGGAGGGGTCCACTACCTGCAGAGGAAGCCCCAGCAGCACGGCAGGATGTTTGTCCAGGAGGGATGGCAGAGGTAGGTGGGGGCTCGTTTGGAGCTGAGTGAGGGTGAGCACAAAGGAAATCACATCATCCTTGTTCCCAACACATGCATATGATCTCTATCTCCTCTTTAGTGCTTTCCTGTTGAACCATCCTCAATCTTCCCTTTCCCCCTCTCCCTACCTCCCACCACCCCTCCCTGGAGAAATCCAACCATACACAAATGCGAAGAAATTAAACAAACGAATTGGCTCCAGACACCATCACCAGCCTGGGTATAAGTACCTACTTTTCTGACCCCATTATACATTTACATAAGGAAGAGCAGGCTTAATTGCCCCAATCCCATGGCTATGTTGACATATTTCCAAATGATTACATAACTTCCCCACATCCTTCCCTAGGAAGGATTGTTTATCAAAAGGGTGGGAGCTGACAGGATGGCATTATTAGCATGGCTCTGAGACGATCGCATTGCCGATTTGTTGAGGATGATTTTAACTCTAGTCACTGACAGATGAGATGCTTCCTGACACATTGCCCTCGCAAAGGTAGAGTACATAATAAAGGCATGCAAATAGAATGATGGAGGGATTACAGGGAAATAAACCACAGAGAATCAGTGGGGACACACGGAAATTATTTCAGGGCTAACGATGAAAACATAATTTGGTTTCACCTGCATTTGGAGTTGCCTGTTTATTTAGGATGTGTATGAGGAAATGGTGCACTGATAGACTAAGTTCCAATGACATTTCCTCTGGAAGCTGGAAAAATAAATTGGAAGTAACTAAAATAGTTGGGGGGCAGGGAGGCGTGGTGTTTCTGTGCTAGCTAATCCTGACCTGGTCATAGAGCTCAAAGCTCTAGCATGTGATCCTATATCCTTCACATACTATTGGCATAAAGGGTTTGTAGCCATTAGTGCTGCACCTCCCATCCCAGTAGAAAGTTCCAGTAATGTTGGATCATTGTAAACACAAACACTTAGAAATTTCTCTCAAAAAGGAGAGCTAATGAAATACCTTATTTGTCCAGGTGAGACCGGATCGCATAAAACTTGTCTTATTTGGCGGATTTTTCTGACACGTTGGTATTTCTTTCCCTACCTCCTTAATGAAAGACTTGGGGAGATCCAGAGTAGAGTGGGTCCCTGCGGTACTTCCTGCCTCCCAGCCATGATTCAGCTAGAAAATTGAGGGTATGAGGCTAGCACTGTGCGGTGGGGCTGCTCCTTTTGCCAAAGTACTCTCTCTGATCAGTTAAAAGGCCTCACTTTGGTGGCGATGGGTAGCTTGGCAATGGGAGTGGTGCCCAAAATAGCCAAGGCAAGCTAAGACGTCTCTTTTGCTCACTCCAGATTACTGGGTATGCTGGTTTGAAAGTATTATGTAGCCTAGAAAAGCCATGTTTAAATCCTGATCCAAGCTTGTAGGAGCAACCTTTTCTTTTAATCCTAATTCAGCACTGCAGGGTGGAATCTTTTGATTGGATTATCTCTGCGGACATCACCATGAGATGTTAAACAAACCAGAACCTGAAGAGAACCAAGGGAAGCCAAGAGATGAAAGCCAGCCCCAGAGAAGCAAAGTGAGGAAGTGCCACAGGAACAGAGGCTGAAGCAATGGAGCCCAGGAGAAAGGGACTAGCAGATGCCAGCCACATGACTACCCAGCTAACAGAGGTATTCTAGACTCATCAGCCTTCCTCGAATTAAGGTATCTTTCCTTGTATGCCTTAGTTTGGACATTTTCATGTCTTTAGAACTGTAAACTTTTAACTTATTAAATCCCGTTCCAGTTCTGGCATATCACATTCTAGCAGCTTGCAAACTAACTCACAGGGGATGCAAATAGATTTGTCCGAATCTGCTATAATCATACGGAGAAGAGTCTACTGATCACATCACTGGCATTTGGGCTACCGCCTTCCCACGCAGAGTCCAAGCCAACTCCCCTGCACGTCTGCAAGTACTCCTATTCTTTGTGTTAACCCTTGTTTTGTGCCATCTCCAGCTTTTGATTACTTCGCCAAAAAGTCTGTGTTCAGTGCCGGTTTCCTCCCAACCCTTTGCTCCCATTCATTCAGTTCTAGTGTGCCTCCTTAGGAGGCAATGAAGCAGGAGAGGAGGATTGCAAGTTTCTTCCTTTAAGAATATGCTCTTGAGGACAGAGGTCACGATGCTCTACAATCCACACTGCTGGTGGTCTTCGAAGCTGTCAAAGAAAAAGGCGAGGTATGAATGGCAATTGTTGAGGTGTTAGCTCAGTAATTTTTCATCATATAGTGCTAATTGCTTCTTCTGTTTCAAATTTTCATTAAGACTCTTTCTAAAGAAGCCTAAGCACCTTTTACATATATTCATTAATCAAGTAATGCCTTTAAATGAAAAATTATTTCATGAAAGATGATGAGCTGAAAAATAAAATAGGGACACTATTAAAACATCACAGAGAACATGATATAATATACTCTGGTGAGTTTTTGCTCAATACTAACCAGTTGGTGCTTTTCAAACATTTTCTATGGTGACCTGCAGTAAGTGTGCCACTGCATTTGCTCATAAATGAAGCAAAAGCTTCACAAATCAGTATTTACCATTCTTGCATGAGCTGCACTAAGCCAATCTAATATAGTCTTATTCATTCTTTTACTTAAAAAAAATGGTTGTAACCATCTAAATTGATTCAATTCAGATATTTTTTAAACTCTTATTTTGAAATAATTCCAAATTTACAGGACAGTTGCAAAAAAATACAAACCTGATGACTCTAACATATCTATACCCCCACAGATGCACCATTTTAAACATTTTCTACCTGTCGTATTAATCTCTGTATCTTCCATCTATTATCCATCCACTATCTATCTATCTAACTATCCAATCTATCTACTATCTATATTTATCTATATCTATTTACCTATCGATCATCGGTTTTCTAAACATCTGAGTGCAGGTTGCACCCATCGTACTCCTTAAACACATAATACTTCCATGTACATTTTCTATAAACAAGGATATTCACATGTGTACTCACCTTAAGTGCAATTATCAAGTTAAAGAAAGGTAACATTGATATAAAATTTAAATTATTTATTCCAATTTTTTTATGTTGTCCCAATTTCCTTTTGATCTTTTTCTCCATTCTTAAATCCCATCCCATATCACACATTGCATTTAATTGTCATTAGCTCTTTAGTTCACCTTTTCTTTTGTAAATCTGGAAACATGTATACAACATAAATCTTCCATCCCAACCCCTCCCAAGCACACTATTCAGTGGGATTAATTATTCACTTCTTGCAATACCCTCACCACCATCCATTACTAGAACTTTCCCTTCACCTCAAGCAGAAATCCTACACACATTTTGCTTCCTATTGCCTCTCCCTCCCTCTTTACTTTCTGTCTCTCTGAGTTTGCATATTCTCTGATATTTCCTCTGTGGTTACCACGGAGTTTAAATCTAACATCCTAAATCTGTAACAATCACATTTGCTTCAATACCAACTTAACTTTAATATCACATATGAACTAAGTTCATATACCCCTCTGCCACCCTATCTTTTGTAGTTCTTGTCACAAATTATATGTTCATACATTATGAGTTCAAACCATTGATTTATCATTACATTTTATGCATTTGCCTTTCAGATCCTGTAGGAAGTAAAAAGTAGAGTAACAAATCAAAACTACAATAGTGCTGGCATTTATATTTACCCATGTCATCCTTACTGGAGATCTTTATTTCTTCATGTGGCTTTAGTAAATTGTCTAAGTGTCCTTTTCTCTCAACATGCAGAACACCCTTTAACAATTCTTGTAGGGCTGATCTAGTGGTGACAAAATCCCTCAGTTTTTATATGGGAATGTTTTTTTTTGTTTGTTTGTTTGTTTGTTTTTTAATTTGCACATGGGCAGGAGGCACCAGGGATCAAACTCCAGACCTCCAGCACGGCAGGTCGGAGCTCTGCCTGCTGAGCCATGGCAGCCGCCCTATATGGGAATGTTTTAATCCTTCCCTCATATTTGAGTGGAATTTTTTCTGGATATAGAACCCTTGGTTGGTGTTTCAGCTTCTCAGCTGCTAAAACAGATACCATACAATGTGTTGGCTCAATACGAAATTTATTGCTTTCAGATGATACAAGGCTTGCTTTCTCCAGGGGTCAGCAATCTTATGGCTGGCTGGCAATCTTTGGGGTTCCTTGATTTTCCCCCTACATGGCAATACACATGGTGGTGGTGCCATCTCCTTTCTCTGCCAGGTTCTGTTGATTTCCACATCTGGCTGCTCCCATGGCTTCTCTTTTTGTGGCCTTTTTTTCTAAGGAGTCCAGTCATAGGCTCAAGACCAAGTCAGCTGTGCCACACCTTAACTGAAATAACCTCATTAAAAGTCTTATTTTAATGGATTCACCCCCACAGGAATAGATTAAAATTAAGAACGTGTTTCTCTGGGGTACATAACTCCAAGCCAACCAGTGGGCTTTTACTTTTTTTGTTTTTGGCACTTTAAATATATCATCTAACTGCCTTCCTGCCTCCATCATTTCTGATGAGAAATCAGCACTTTCTCTTATTGAGGTTCCCTTGTATGTGACCTTGCTTCTCTCTTCCAGCTTTCAGGAGTCTCTCTCTGTCTTTGACACTTGGCAGTTGGATAATAGCATGCATAGTGTGATGGGTCTACTTGAGCTTATCTTCTTTGGATCCCTTGGGCATTCTTTGGAGGTGTATATTCATGTCTTTTGTTAAATTTAGGGAGCTTCCAACCATTATTTCCTTGAATATTCTCTCTGCCTTTTCTTTCTTCTCTTTCTGAGATTCCCACAATACTATATTGGTACGCTTGATGGTGTCCAACAGGTTCCTTAGGCTCTGGTCACTTTTCTTCATTTTTTTCCTCTTTCTGTTCCTCTGACTGGATGATTTCAATTGTCTTATCTTTAAGTGCTCTGATTTTTTTCTTCTGGCACTCCAATCTGCTTTTGAACTCTCTAGGAAATTTTCATTTTGTTTCTATGACCCTTAGCTGTTTGGTTTCTTTTCATAATTTCTATTTCTCTATTGATATTCTCTTTGTGCTCACCTATCAGCTAACTGATTTCCTTTAGTTTTTTGTCCATATTTTCCTTTAGTGCATTGAGTGTATTTAGGACCATTTAAAAAAGTTTCTGTCTGGAAAATCCTTTCTGATCCCCTTCATTGATAGTTATTAAACTTTTCTCCTTTGCCCTGACCATCGCTTCCTGCTTCTTTGTATGCTTTATAATCCTTTGATGAAACCTGGACATTTTAACATGTTATTGCTGGAATTTAGACCAAGATACCTGTTCCTTAAACTTTTATTCAGCTAGTGTTATAACAGGGCTTTCCTTGAGAACCAGGAACTGAAGGGAAAAAAAAAAGAGTGTAGGGGGTGGGAGGAGGGAAGAAAACATCTTTCCCAGTCTTTGCAGATTGACCTGTGGGAATGCTCTCTTTTAGGGCATATCCATATAATGATTTTAGAGAATATTCCAGGCTAATGCATAGGAGCTTGGCTGTTTCTTTCTGCTCCAGTATGGTACATTTGGCCCTAGGGATGCCCTTATTTACATGAGTAAGAGTGTCCCCTTTTCTTTAGGAAACAGTTTCCTCAGGGTCCCAGGCACTGCTTATATGTCCTATAGCCAGCAATCTCTTGCCTCATGCATCCAGTTGACTGTTCTCCTGTACTGTTCTGTAGGAGAGTTCTATGAGCCACCTTCCATTTTCAGGTAGAGTTCTGGAACAGCAAATCTGTTGGGTCACCGCCAGACACATTGGGCCAGACATAGAAGCCCCCTATGGAATCAGGACCAGGGATGCCACATGGGGTGCACACCGCAAGCTGACTCTGCACTGAGCTGTTGAGGGGCAGGGAGGGGCCCCAGGGCACCACCAGATCCTGCAGTTTTTAATCAGTCTTTTTCTTGATTTAGCTCTTACCCTGTTACTGCAGTCATTTAACTATTTTCTGGAGCTTTTGAGAAAGATGTTACAGGTTCTGCCAGTTCTTGCTGGTTGTTCAAAGTTTCTGTGAGTGGATAGACCCCCAAAGCATCCTGCTCTGTATGGAGACCCAGGCCCAGGCTCTCCCTCCTATTGAGAGTAAGTTACTGCACATAGCTACTTACGTGATCCGAACCGAAGTTAAAGGTCAACAGAGCTCCTCAGGGAGGAAAAGAATGTACAGATTGGTATCGTAAATCACTTATCTTGTAAAACATTAAAACCCTCTCTCCTGATCACTGTTAATAAGAAATCCCCAACCCCCTGTGTCACGAGATCTTGCTGAAACTCTATTTTCATACCTTATAGAATGTCTTTGTCCTAAACCCTTATAAGCTGCCCCTTGTACTCCCACTTTGGGGAGCACTACTTCCGTTTTTTTTCCCAGTTGGCCACCACCATAGACCCTTTCTGGTTTGTAAGTCCTAGTAAAATTCATGTCTGACCCTGTGCCTGGCGTGTTCTTTGGTCTTGGGGCTGCACCGACCCAAACCCTTCAAGAGCTGGGTTGGAACACTCTGTCATCTTGATCAGAGCAGATGCCAACCATATTTTCAAATACTCAAACAAACAAAAAAAAAACATATTTTTTCTTGAAACCAGTAAACTAATAATTCATAAAAAACTGATTATTAACTTTGATTATGAAGATATAGTTACCAAAGCATTTTGGTCTAAACTTTCTAACTCCTGCCGATCAAAATTTCCCATTTGCTCAATAAAGACATGAAGCCAATGCTGATGAGTTCATTAGTTTAAAATTGTTTATTGTTTATTTTAAAAGGTAACTGAGATGTCCACCTATAGTCTTCTTCATATAGATCTTCGCCAGACTTGAAAAGAAAAATTTATCCTTGATTATCATAGAAAATTTTATATTCACTGTGAAACTTGTCTTCAAGATAATCTACGTGCCAATTTGAAAGGATGTATGTACCCCAGAAAAGCCATGTTTTAATCCTAATCTCATTTTGTAAAGGCAGCCATTTCTTCTAATCCCTATTCAGTACATGTTTGAAACTGTAATTAGATCATCTCCCAGGAGATGTGATTTAATCAAGAGTGGTTGTTAAACTGGATTAGGTAGAGACGTGTCTCCACCCATTCGGGTGGGTCTTGATTAGTTAACTGAATCCTATAAAAGAGGAAATGTTTTTGGAGAATGTGGGAAATTCTGAGAGAGCAGAAAGATGTAGCTATGAGAAGCAGAGAGTCCACCAGCCAGTGACCTTTGGCGATGAAGAAGGAAAATGCTTCCCGGGTAACTTCATGAAACCGGAATCCAGGAGAGAAAGCTAGCAGGTGATGCCGTGTTCACCATGTGCCCTTCCACATGAGAGAGGAACTGTGACTTCGTCAGCCTTCTTGAATCAAGGTATCTTTCCTTGGATGCCTTTGATTGGACATTTCTGTAGACTCGTTTTAATTGGGACATTTTCTTGGCCTTAGAACTGTAAACTAGCAACTTACTAAATTCCCCTTTTTAAAAGCCATTTCATTTCTGGTATATTACATTTCAGCAGCTAGCAAACTAGAACAATCTAAAAACAATTTCTGATAGGGGCTTCCTGTGTTTACTGGCTTCTATCTTTTTGAATGTACATATACTTTCTTCTTTCTCTCTACTCCCTCCTTCTTTTATATGTTTTATTGCTTCTGCTTTTTCTTCCTTCCTTTCTCCTTTTCTTCCCATTTGTTCCCCTTCTTTCTTTCCTTTCATTCCCACATCCTTACCTTCTCTTCCTTCTTTCCTTCTTTGTCTTTCTTTTTTCTCTGTCTCTGTCTCTTTCTGTTCCTCTTCTTCCCTCTTGCATCTTTCTCTCTTTTCCTTGCTTTTTCTCTCTCCCTCTGTCCATATCTTTCCTAAAATGTCCTTAGCTAGTGCTTTCTCCTTTAATAGTCTCTGAAATTTTTCATTCTTCTCTTTTAGACCCCTTTTTATCAATCAAAGCTCCTTTCAACTTACCTTTGCCTGCCACTAATAGCAATTTAAGGTTTATTCCCTCGTTGATATCACTGAGAGGAAAATAAAAATCTGCTTTACAAACTCGCATGTGTGGGTGTGAAAAACATAACCTGACTTTTCAGATTTTCAGACACTGCTATCAATTTATTTCCTGAAAGCAAATTTTGAGAAAGAGAAAAAGTGAGTGTAAGGCAAATGAAGGAAGAAGAAATACCCTTAAGGCTCAGGTTTGCAAAGTAAAGAGGAGTGGGGTACTCCTTCATTTAGGTCTAGCTCTCTGAAGAAACTCATAATCCTTTTATGATGCTAAGCATCCATATCTGACAAAAAATAAGAGCAAAGAAAAGATACATAAAAGCTGACAGCATCTTATTACAAGGTGTCTCCATCCAAACCGGTTTCCTTTGTTCTCTCTGGAAAAACCTTTATAGTCCACCTTAAGGCAAGGTTCTGGCTCCCTAGACTTGGAAGGTGAAGTAGATTCAAGAGAGATATTTGCCCTCTACTTCAGCTAAAATCTCTAATCTCTGGTTACAAGGATCTGGCTTGAGGTAGAGGGGATGGCATTCAGCTTCTTGTTCCAGCACCACCTCCAAACTGGATTAAGATGAAGTCATTTAATCTTTCTCCTCTGTAAATTATATAAAGCACCACCTCATCTAACTAGCACTTGGTCAAGTGTGATAACACTTGTGTGAGAGTTAAGTGTGATAACAAATGTGAAATGCTTTGAAAAAGTTGCTTTATAAACACACATTTTTTTACGAACTCATGAAAGTAACTGCTTTGGAAATATAATCATAATCTTCTTCCATGATTTGTCACCCAGCAACAAATTGGGTCTGCAAAAACTTAGCTTGAGATATTTCACATGCAAAATCAAAATCGAAAAGTTTCCTGCCCATCGCCTGTACCCTACAACACCCACAGCAGAGATCACTTAGGAAGGAAGGGAAAATATTATCATCTTAAATTAATTTAGCACCATGAAGGTGCTAAGTGCTGTTCAGAATAATATATTCAAAACAACACATGGAAATAATAATAAAATCTTCTCTGGCTTCTTCATCCCTGAGGCAAAAGTCTGATTTGTTTTTTCTTCCCTGGTGCCTGTGTGCCCCATTGTTTACCAGGTATTTACCACGTATGATGTGCAGGCAATTTTTTTTTTCCACTTTTCAAAATTATAAAACGTTGATGTAAAACACTTTTTGTAAAGTTGGTTTTATTTCCCCCTCTGGTGTCAGGGATGTTGTTGGACAGCTGGAGACAAGCTAAAACAGCTCACCGATGGAGAAAGAAAATCATAAGGCTAGCACAAGGAAAACCTCTTAAAACAAACATCTGGGGCCAGAAGGCACAGGTAATCTGATCCCCGGCAGAAGCTGGTATCAGCCAAAACATGCCTTCTTTCTGTCATAGAAGCACTGAGACTTCCCCTGAAGCTGATTGTGTCTCTGTTTTATTTTCAGAATTCAAAACTTAAATCACAGTTATTAGCCAATAAACAAATTAAATATGGAATAAGGAGAAGGCTCTGCACGCAGTCCTGCAGCAGGATCCTGGAAATCAGTCTTCAGATATATCACATTATTTATAAAGGCGAGGCTGCTGGCAGAAAGGCTGTACATGTGACATTTGTGCACTACAGACAGGCGGGCACAGAAATTATGCATTACTTCTTTGCACCTTTCCCTCAAATACAAATCTACAAAGTCAGTTTGTGACCTGAAAGTCACATCTATAAAGAGTACAGCCTTAAAGAGTATAGGATTCTCCTGCACAAAACAAAATAAAACAGATTTCCTTCCTTTTCTCAACCCCCTAATCCTTTTTCCACTCCTTAGTTGCCCAGCATAGTGTCAAATGTCAAAGACAGACTAGATTATCTCCAAGATACTTCAATAAACTCCAACAAAGGGCAGCACCTTAGCAAGGCACTCAGAGTCTCCCTGACACAGAGAAGTTTTATTTTAAAAATGTGCTTTTACATTTTTAGCACAAATGAAAAAACATTCTTTGGTAGGAAGTCTTATTTAAGGAGTCACATGTGCAGTGAGCACATATAACCTCCCTTCCCTATGAATTAAATACAAGTTCTAGCAGGCAACTGTACTCTTAACACCTGTGAAGAGTTATTTGTAAATGTGATGAATTACATTATAAGAGACATGTTAAATCATAATGAATTTTTGAATGCATCTGCTTTGTGATTATACCCAGCAGATATGTACTCATGTTCACCTGGCTTTATTTCTTTGAGGGTTTTTTGGTGTGTTTTAAAAAAAAAAATTTTTTTTTTTTTTGGATATAATCGTTACAAGAATACCTGATGTTTTGTTCTTATTAGAAGTCTTTATTGTTGTTATATATTCTGTTCAAAAGTGTGATGGGAAGATGGAGTTGGAAGAATAGGAAATAAAATCCTGGTCCTTAATTATTACTTTGCAACTGGTTTCTCAGCCACCAACGGTTTGGGTAGTTCTGTCAAGCCTGGGTTGTTTCTTGCCTGTCTCTGCCAGCTGCTGCAGTGGGTGATTTCATTTGTGGGCTTCTTTGTTGACAGACAGGTCCCTGCTGCTATTGTACTTCATATCTGAGGGGCTCCCCTCTAGAACAGTAAAGAAAGCACACCAGGAGCACAGACAGCTCCTGCACCAAACTTAGCACCACTTTGGACAGTGATCCTTGTCATCAACTTAATATAAGGACGTGTAATTCATTCCCTATATATTTATTCTAAAAATTCCCATATAATGGACTCTTTCTCAGCCCAAATTCATTTAACTTTACAAAATGTAGCTACTTCCAACTGGCAGGTCTTGAAAACAATCCCACAGCCAATCAAAGAAAAGTTCAGTGAGCCCCACATAGCAGGAGAGTTAGTGGGAAGGTGGGACTTATGAGTTCACAGACACATATAAATGTACATTAATATTTAACTGATTTGGGGGAGGGACAGCCAAAAACATGAATGAAACCATATCTCCTTATAGCAGGATTTGACATTGTTTCATTCATTCTCCCTGTCTCTTTAACCTGTTTAACTTTTGAAGCCAGGTTCAGGGGCAGCTGCGTTTTCCTCCAGTGCTAACCTAATCCTGTGTGCAGGGATAGGGCCACAGAGAAGGATGCTCAAGCCACACCAAAGGCAGGTGGAGGTCCCTTTGCAGGCAACCACAGTGCACCCAGCAACGGCTGCATGTCCAGCATACTATGGAAATGTAGCCCTGCTCTTGCCAAAAGGAAAGGAAGCAATTGTTTACCCCTATTCCCTACCCTCCTGTTAGGTCTTGGAGTAGGTTTTTATAGGGATATTTGATGATGAGGGAACCGTGTTCTATTACTTTGAATAGACATGGAACATGTACATGGTGAAATAACATTTCTCAGTTTTAGGATTTTTCTACTCTTTGTTAAGGCTCCAACACTTCCCCTCAATCCTATAGATTAGAATAACAGAATATTAGACGTGAAAGGGACCTCAGAGATCCTCTAAAGAGTTTAATGTCTTCATTTTACAAATAAGGACACTGTGTTCTAGAGAAGGAAGTGATGGGCCAACGTCACACAGTCAATTCCTGGAAACATAACAAGAGTGACAGCGAGGATTCCTGACTCCAAAGACTGCAGAGGTTTTCCCTGAACGCTGCTTCTGGGGAGCCCAGACAAAGCCAACATGGCATGCTTTGACTTTTTGGTTTTTTCATGATATTTAAGGGCCAAGCCCATTTAAAATTTTGATGCCATATATGTATTTTTAGCAAGGACACAGACTCAGCAGGAATTTAAGAAATAATATACGAAATAAAGAAGTTCCAAGCATCTTCCATGAAAGTGATTTTTTTTTCCTGTGACAGAAAAACAGAATTCAAAAAATACAAGGGAGCAAAAGTATTAAAGCTGTCTTTGGTAAAGTAACACTTTCCCCATGTCTTGACCAAGGTAGGTAGGGTTGACCTTCCTAAATTCTTGCTTTTCCCCTGAGCTTGGCATTACCCTTAGATCCCTTCTCTCCACTTAACTCTGAGGCATAAAAATTGAGCAGAGTTGAAGAAGAATAGACAGCATTCTTAGACAGCACAGCAAGCCACTACAAGTATTACAAGTGGAGTTCAAGGATTCCTCTGTAACTCTTTAGAATACACAACCACTGTAGTTTATAAACATCTGTAGGACCCTATTTACAAATGTCTGATGCAGCAGTAAAGGACTTCTAATCCTTTACTGTTTTTGGGTGACACTGTGCAGAAAGACTGCCTGGTAAGCATTGAATATAAGACAGATTTTAAAATACAGCATGGCATTCAGAAGCATTCCTTTTGTTTAGTCTGTGTGGCATTTGGGGGGCTGTCCCATGAGGGAGTCACTGTTTAAATGAATGCTACAACGCACTATATTCTCTTGAATTGGGAGCAAATGCTTATCCTACAAAGCCATAAGATTAAACTCTGGGGGCTCAGTTTTAAGGAATTTATTTTAAACTGTACAGATCAGGAAAAATATTATGTAACTAATCATATTTGCATGCAATTGATTTTATTAAGTAATTCCCCAAGCAAATATTCCCACAAAAGCTAGAGCAATAGTTGAGAATTATGATTTTTTAGTTAGAATCTTTTATTTTCTGAACTTTTCGTTTGAACTCCAGATTATCTTTTCTTTTTCCTCTTAAAAAAAATATCTGTTACTACCAAGTAAAAGATGCAAGGACACTTATTGACAAACATTTTAACTTCAAAGCCAAAAAGTAGACCAAAAATAGAAAATAAATTGGGTTTCAATGAATTATTTCACCAACTAATCCAAATTCTGCCAAGGATGCGTCAGACCCTGGCTTGATAAAGGAAAACTTTGAAATAATCAACATGACTGCCACTCAAGGGTAAGAAACACTTCACTTTGATATAGTTGAGAATCTTTTGATTGTCAAAAAAAACTTCAAGTTTCTCTAAAAATAACACATAACGCCTAATGTAACATCCAAGAGGCTTATTTTATTTTTATATGTTGTATGTGTTATTAGCTATATTATTATTATTAAAAATGCAATAAACACTAATCAAGACTCCATTCCCAACAAGTCATAATTAAATAAATGCCGCATTCTTGATTGTGCTAAGGCCAATTAAATCTAATTTCTCCTCTGTTTCCATACATAGGCTGCAGCTGTATGTGCTATTGGGGTAATTAATTGCCGCCAACCGCCTTCCTCTAAAAGTGGAATGTCTAAAACTGGGAGCACAACATGTGTCCCTGAGACCAAACAAACCTAAGGCTGTTTAGGATGCTCATGGTGCTTTAATAATCCAGAGTAAAAAATTATTTTTCCCTCTCTACAAACTGCTATCCATTTCGTCTATCTCTTGTGCACAGAGAACTATTCAAGGGCTAAGACTGCACCGAAAGCTATAGGCGAGATAAGATGGGTCCCCCACATAGAAGGTCTCTGCCCTGTAAGAACTGACCACTGCCTTTTAGTGGTCATCGTCTACATGAGTGGCATGTAGAAATCCATGCTAGCACATAAATTCCAAATGAGTCTAAGTTTAAATGAATGATTTTCCCAATTTCGTTAGAAAATAACCTACCATTAGAGAAGATATGTGGGGGAGGAGAGAGAGTTACTATTTAGAATCAAACTTCAAAAGCAGCCTTAGATTGGCTTAATCATTCTTAAAATATACTCTCAGTGGAAAGGTCAGAAGCTGTGTGGAGTGTAGAGACTTCCCCATGTAGAGATTCAAAGGTTCTTAGAGTTGGAAGAAACTACAGGAAGTTATGCAACCAACTCCCTTTTCTTTAGCACAGCCTATTCCTAACAAATGGAAATCCACTCTATTTTTAAAATCTCAGCAAC